>JAULAV010005505.1:0-93173 GCA_030789695.1 Scilla litardierei
ATGCTCAGGGCCCGTGATAGGCTTCATGGGTCATTCCACACCCTTCGTGGGGGCGATCCACCTCCCCATCACACTAGGAAAGCCGCCTGACTCGGTGACCCTGACGATAGAGTTCATGGCACTGAGGATCGGATCAGCGTATAACGGGATCATCGGTCGCTTGCTCATCAACACTGTCAAAGCGGTGGTCTCGACTCTCAATCAAACGGTCAGGTTTTGGTCCCCGAGAGGGATCAGACAGGTGAGGACGACCCAGGGAAGCCAAAGACCTGCTACCAACTGGCCAATGAGGATCGTGTCGAGTGACGTGATGACCCGATGGCCTCTCTTGACTTAAGGTACGGGCTGAGGCCCACCCTTGGGAAGGAGCCAGAGCTAATCCCGGTCACGGATGTCGACGGAAGATTCATCTCTATCGGGTCCGGGCTGGACCCTGGCTTGAGAGGCGAGCTGATCGAGTGCTTGGAGGTCAATCTAGACATCTTTGCGTGGTCGCCCGACGACATGCCCAACATAGATCCCCGAGTGATTATGCACCAGCTGAATGTCGACCGCAATTTCAAACCGGTCCGACAGAAGAAGCGGAACTTGGGCGGTGAAAAGAGAAGGGCAGCCTCCGAGGAGGTGGAACGCCTCCTTGACGCCGGCTTCATCCGGGAAGTCCGGTACCCAAAGTGGCTGTCCAACGTCGTGATGGTGAAAAAGTCCAGTGGCAAGTGGAAAATGTGTATTGACTTCAATGACCTCAATAAGGCTTGCCCAAAGGACATCTACCCGCTACCCCGCATCGATCACCTCGTGGACAGCGCCTCTGGCTACGAGATGCTCAGCTTCATGGATGCCTACTCTGGGTACAACCAGGTCTAGATGGACCCTCAGGACGAGGAGAAGACGTCCTTCACAACTGATGTGTCTGTATTTTCCACTTTTTCATATCATCATTTCATTGCATCACATGCCATTTTCGCATCCAAATCCCACATTTTACTACGATATTGCATTTATGACGATATATTCGAGTTTCATAGTGCTTTATGAGTTTTCAGGGATTTTGGAGCGATTTGGGACCCCACTTGGGTATGAACACATCTGACATGTTTATGAGCTCATTGGTGAAGCTCTGGAGGGGTTTGCCATACCTTTGGAGCCATTGGAGGAGAAGAGAGAGAGCAGGAGGAGAGGAGAGAGCTTCAACAGCTCCTAGAGAGATTTTCCCAGACGACTCGACCGAGCAGAGGAGCTGCTCAGTCGAGCAGATGCAAAGAAGAAAAAGGGGGCTGATAAGGGCTGGCTCGGACCAAGTAGTTCATCTGCTCGGTCGAGCAGCGTCGAATTTCAAAGTGAAGCAATTCCAGCGCATGGCCCGTGCAGACTCTTCAGTGACCGAGTCAGCCTCTGCTCGGACAGAGCTGAGCTGACTCGGCCCGTGCAGGCAGAGCGATGATTTTGAAGAAATCCGATTCCCTGTAGTGCTCGGTCGAGCAGCTCATCTGCTCGGTCCAAGCGACTGAATAAGCAACGCACTGCTCGACCGAGCAGCCTACTTGGTCGGTAGTGCCAGGGCTATTTTTGGAAAACGCTTGGAACTGAATGTGGAGAGCTGGCGACGGCCATTGGGGAGCGACTCAAAAACTTTATGCACCCGAAACCTACACCTAGATTCCACCTGGCGGTGTCATGATTACCAGGCGTGGTATGGCCCCTAGGCTTCAATTCCGGGCTCAATCCGCAAGCGGACGGTGTCGAGTTATAGTATAAATGATATCGAATCCCATAGGGACGGTGATAGTGTGTATGGATTCTCAGTTTACTTTTAAATCTAGAAGTGAGATAGCTATCGGGTTGAAGGAGTTGTTTAGGGTGGTGGTGTTGTTTTACTAATAAAAAGGGCTAGGGCATTAGGGATCACCACTAAAATCGTCGTGGGTCAACGTTGGAATAGAATCATCACGTTGCACTAGGGTTAGGGGATAAATCTCATAATTCGTACCACTCTCGTGGGTTGGAATTGTGAGGTATTTCGGTGGCTCTTGTTGACGTAATGGCGGTAGCCGTCAACGTAGCGGTATAGTTCGTCAATGGATCCCCTCAAGGCACGAGCCGGGCATGGTCACGAGCCTTGGTTGGATCCACTGATTTCCATATTTAGATCGCATAGATACCCCTTAAGCACATCAATTCCACAGACCGTGGGCATGATCTCAGTACGGGTTATCTAGGGATTCGGTAGGATCGACCGAAATACTTTCCTAAACCCCTAATTCAACGTAGAGATCCAGATCTACATCTGCCCCCTAGGATCCTAAGGCTAACCCATCAATCCTAGAAATATCTACTCACACATGGCAATATTCATGAATAAAAACACTATTTTTATAGACGAAGACATCGTAGCAATCAAAACAATAAAAGTAGGAGACTTACAGTGGGAGATAGATAAGATTTGCAATTTATAGATCTAGGAAAAATTCTAGATTCCCAAACACAAGAGCAATCGAGAACAAAAGTAATAATCTCCAAGTTTCGATCCAAAATTCCGTAACAAAAATTAATCTAAAATAAACTCTCCAAAATCGCATAAGCTCCTGCTCCCCAAAACTATTTAAAAATCCCTAAGTGAGTCACTCTCCAATGGCCGTTGCCAGCTCTCTGCATTCAGTCCCAAGCATTGTGTAATCGACGGCTTCAGAAGACACTTTCCAAAAATAGCCCTGGCACTGCCGACCGAGTAGGCTGCTCGGTCGAGCAGTGCGTTGCTCGTTCAGTCGCTCGGACCGAGCAGATGAGCTGCTCGACTGAGCGCTACAGGGAATCAAATTTCTTCAACATCATCGCTCTGCATGCACGGGCCGAGTCAGCTCAGCTCGGTCCAAGCAGAGGCTGACTCGGTCACTGAAGAGTCTACACGGGCTGTGCGCTGGAATTGCTTCACTTTGAAATTCGATGTGCTCGACCGAGCAGATGAACTAGTCAGTCCGAGCCAGCCCGTATCTGCCCCCTTTTTCTTCTTTGCGTCTGCTCGACCGAGCAGCTCCTCTGCTCGGTCGAGTCATCTGGGAAAATCTCTCCGGAGCTGCTGAAGCTCTCTACTCTCCTCCTGCTCTCTCTCTTCTCCTCCAATGGCTCCAAAGGTACGGCGAACCCCTCCAGAGATTCGCCAATGAGCTCACAAACGTGTTGGATGTGTCCATACCCAAGTGGGGTCCCAAATCGCTCCAAAATCCCTGAAAACTCATAAAGCACTACGAAGCTCGAATATATCGTCAGAAATGCAATATCGTAGTAAAATTTGGGATTTGGATGAGAAAATGGCATGGGATGCAATGAAATGATGATATGAAAATAGTAGAAAATACAGACACATCAAAATCCCCCAAGCTACCTCGTACTCGTCCTTGAGGAAGACGAATAATCGGTACGCCGGGAGAAAAACAAAAAGAAATATGAAAATAAAAATAGAAAGAGATGAAAAGTAAAAAGAGAAGGGAATAGAAGTGAGTGGAGGATGCTTGGGATGTTCGGTCAGATCTCTGGCCTAAATAGTAAATCACGATGCTCTGAATAATAAACATACATGGTACTGGCAATTCCTAGTTTTACAAATCAAATGTCTGGCATGCAATGCAGGCAAATGATAGGGATCTACTGAAATAACGCCATAAACTCATATCAATCGCATGCAATCCCTAGATCTAGTATAAAAAAGTTGGCAATGCCCTTTTCAATCACAGATACACATGGAGCATAAAGAAATCACATAACATGCAATAGAGAATAGAAAAAGTCATGCCATTCAGTTATTCATTTTGATTCATGAAAAGTCTCCAAAAACTAAAGCATTTCATAAATTTTAGGTATTATTAAATCTCCCCGGTATGCACCGTCTCCACTCAATGTCATGCTCACTCATGTGATCAGTTGGTTTACCCCCCAAGCTTAGCTTGAGGTGTCGCATCTAGGAACATGATATGAAATTTTTCTTTTTCTTCCCAGTATAAGTGATAGCTTCTAATGAAAAGATACAAAACAGTGTTTATTCATTTTCTTTCTTTTTCTTTTCTTTTTCACATATGAATATATACACATTTCTTTTTCTTTTCTCTCCTTTTTTTCTTTCTTTCATTTAGAAGCTATACTTTTCTTTTTGGGTTTGGAAAGTGAGATGTGGTAAAGATAGCTGTGGGGGTGTAACCAACTGATATGTAGAGATATATATAGATATGTGGAGAGGAAAAATCGTATAACTCTCGGTTCACTCATAAGAGGGTGCACAACGGTTTGATAAAATAATACCCTAACTAAACTCATAGATAGCATGGATATTTTCATTCCTCTAGATGAATACTAAAAAAGGCATGCAGTAAATAGCACAATAGTAGCATGCATTCAATCAGAAGTGAACAAGATAAAAACAGATACTCCAAGTGGTCTAGTGATGCGTGAACCTAGGTGCATTACCCAACATGGTGCATACTAGGTACTAGTTCATGTATTCGATTTTCAATTCATTTTAAGCATTAAATCAGATAGATCTGCAATAGAAATGCACGCATATAGATAGTAAAACTGAAATTTACCCTAATTGCATGTCATCGAAAGCAAGCATTATAAAAGACTAATAAGGCTATGAGGAATATCATCACGCAGAACATCCTTAGCAAATAAATAGGAAAAAAGGCGGAGAAGATAAGAAAATGAAGAAAAAGAGATGCATGCATGGTGGAAATAGAAAATATGACGTAAAAAAGGAAAAAGGAAAACGACGTGAAAAAGCGGTGAAAAAGCGAAATAAAAACTGAAATAAGGGAAGAAAATGTAAAAGAAAAATAATAAAGCGGTAGCTCTCATCTCCCAAGTTAAACCTAGCAGTGTCCTCACTGCTAAGAAAACACTAGTAGGCAGGAGGTGATGCTAAGGGGTGGGGTGGGAGGTGGAATAAAATAAAAACTGTGGAAAAAGGAAATAAAATAAAAACATGACATGATGCAATGCGGAATGAAATATGATGCATGGGTGGCTCCTCCCCCAAGCTATGTAAGTGTAAGGCCCCGAACAGACAGATGGGCACAAAATAAATAGGGGAGGTAGAAGCGGGTAAGGAAGACATCAAGCAGAGGCACCACCCTCAGGGGGTGGTGATGGGTCCCTCTGTTGTGGACCAGGAGTCATCGGTGGGTCGATGGTGAGAGATCAATGGTGGCAGTGGAGGGCTCAGTGGAATATAACACCGGGGCAGACATGGGATCTAATGTGAAGTCCAACTCAAAAGAGGTAGAAACAGGCTTTGCAGAAGCCTGAGAAAGCGAGGCACTGAGTGGTGCAGAGATGGACACAGTGTCTGGCATGGGTGGTGGAGCATGTGCAAGGATCACTGGAGGGGGTCCACATGTCCTCAGGAGATATATGATGGACGCCAAGTCCAACTCGACTCTCGAGTGGTGTGTCGCCATCAAGCGTACGAAGTCGTCGAAATCTCTTCGAATGAGAGAAGTCGACTCCTCTAACACTGTCAAGCGACCATCTGTATTACGGGAGTCGGGTGGATGGCGGGGGATGTGTCTGTGAGTCACCACTCTCGTGAGTCGGTCTCGTGCAGCTGGTGCATGGTGCCTAGTGTGGAAGGTAGTAGAGGGTGAGCTCGACGAAAACTCAGCGGTGGCAGAAGAAAGAGCCGTCGTCGACACAGAAGAGTAGACAGACGTCGACACGCTCTCAGTAAAAATGGCAGCGGATGAGGAGGAAGAGGTGCCAGAAAGTGGAATCTGGTAACCTAAGGATATGGGAAGTGTAGCTATCATGTTGCTGAGAGGAGGAAGAGTGGGGTCAGTGTCGTGCTCTGAATAATCTAGATCTGTGAGGTCAGGAGCAGACTGGAAATTAGTGCACTATGGCACGGAAATGGTGGAGACAGAAGGCTGAGTCTCAGGGCAAGAGGTGGAGACAGTCCCCGAAGACTCGACTATAGTGGAGACGGTGGATACAATGGTGGTGGAAGAAACGGCTCCAGAAGATGATGGGTGAGTAGGTGGTACTGGGAGGCCAGCAACTAAAGCAGCAATGTCATGCAACTCGAACTCCGGGGAGCGTGGTACCGGGTCATCATCGGCTGCCTCGACCGATGGTCTGGGGGCTCGAGTACGTGTAGGTGAGGGAGTGGCTCCACCCTAGGAATCATCCAGTGAAGCTGGATAGCTGGGATGTGTGTGCGGTGAGGGGCGGGGAGCACCATATGAGGAGTGTGGTGGGTGCCTACAAGATAAAGCCAGTGACGAGACCCATAAGGTCGGATAATATGCATGTGCTCGAGCACGATGAGGGTCAGGCGTGTCAGGCTAACAGGGCGATGAAGGTCATCTGGGACGTGAATATCAAGCATCCTGGTAAAGATGGTAAAGAAGCCACCGCAATAGACGTCAGTGGCATAGTCGATGGTGGCGGTATGTAGTTAGCGATAACACAACCAATGGGCTGCGTCAGAGAGCATGAATGGGTGGAGTGAGCCATCTGGGTGGAATCTCAGAAGTCGGGTCATGCCCATGAGATGAGTAAGCTCTGGTAGGGACACGGTCCCGACCTCAGGTCTACAGAAGAAAGTGGTAGCTAGGTGCCTCTGAGCATAACGAAGGCATGGGTGCATGATGCCTTCGCCTGACTAGGACGATACTGAGGGAGGCCAGAAATACGCCCCCAGAATGCTCGAGCATCAAATGTGTCCACATAATAGTGCGGAGAAAAGGCTGCTCTGGGCTCGGGGATGGCAGGGAAGTGAAAGTACTCTCGGATCATGGCATGTGTAATAGTGCACTCGTGATCCATGAGCCGAAAGGTGATGCCATCACAAACTACGATATTGCATGACTAAATGCGAAGAGCTGACGACAGCCATTAGGGAGCGACTCACTTAGGGATTTTTGAATAGTTTTGGGGAGCAGGAGCTTAGGTGATTTTGGAGAGTTTATTTTAGATTAATTTTTGTTAAGGAATTTTGGATCGAAACTTGGAGATTATTACTTTTGTTCTCGATTGCTCTTGTGTTTGGGAATCTGGAATTTTTCCTAGATCTATAAATTGCAAATCTTATCTATCTCCCGCTGTAAGTCTTCTACTTTTATTCTTTTGATTGCTACGATGTCTTCGTCTATAAAAATAGTGTTTTTATTCATGAATATTTCCATGTGTGAGTAGATCTTTCTAGGGTTGATGGGTTAGCCCTAGGATCCTAGGGGGAATATGTAGATCTGGATCTCTATGTTGAATTAGGGGTTTAGGGAAGTATTTCGGTCGATCCTACCGAATCCCTAGATAACCCGTACTGAGATCATGCCCACGGTCTGTGGAATTGATGTGCTTAAGGGGCATCTATGGGATCCGAATAGGGAAATCGGTGGATCCAACCAAGGCGCGAGACCATGCCTGGCTCGTGCCTTGAGGGGATCCATTGACGAACTATACCGCTACGTTGATGGCTACCGCCATTGTGTCAACGAGAGCCACCAAAATACCTCAAATTCCAACCTACGAGAGTGGTACCAATTGTGAGATTTATCCCCTAACCCTAGTACAACGTGAGGATTCTATTCCAACGTCAACCCTCGACGATTTTAGTGGTGATCCCTAATGCCCTAGCCCTTTTTATTAGTAAAACAACAACACCCTAAACAACTCCTTCAACCCGATAGCTATCTCACTTCTAGATTTAGAATTAAACTGAGAATCCATACACACTATCACCGTCCTTGTGGGATTAGATATCATTTATACTATAACTCAACACCGTCCGCTTGCAGATTGAGCTCGGAATTGAAGCCTAGGGGCCATACCACGCCTGGATCGTGACACCGCCAGGTGGAATCTAGGTGTAGGTTTCGGGTGCGTCAAGTTTTTGGCACCGTTGTCGGGGACAACAATAGTGTTTATCTCAGTTTATTTTTATTTTCTGAAGTTTGCTAGAACTCTAATCATTTCTCATCTTTCCAACATTATTATTCTTTTTTATTTATCACGGTGCTACTGACGGTATTTGTTTGAGTTTTGTTGGTGCATGAACACTCGCTTCGAAGGATCTACCAGAGAGTTATTATTCGATCCCGAGATCGAGAAGACAGCGAGGGCCTTAAGAGCCTCAAGTAGAAGTTCATCTCCCTCCACTCAGATGGCAGAGAACAACAATCCTCCTCCTCCTCGTACCGGGTCCATCAGGCACCATATGAAACCAACGTTTGGGAACAACTCCTCCATTCTTAGACCGCAAATGGCGGCAGCAAGCTTCGAGCTAAAAATGGGGTTGATTAATCTGATGCAGCAGGATCCCTTCCACGGGCATCCGCATGAAAATCCCAACCATCATATTGACACCTTCCTGGCGAAGTGTGATACGTTCAAGGCAAAGGACGTTAGCGACGATGCTGCAAAGCTGCGGCTTTTCCCATTCACTTTGAGGGATAAAGCCTCATATTGGCTCCGGACCCACCCTCCCAACCATTTCACCAACTGTGAGAAGCTTGCACTAGCCTTCATGGATAAGTTTTATTCACACTCGAAGAGGGTGCGAATCAGGGGAGCAATTTCAAACTTCAAGCAGCTCCCATAGGAATCACTCTATAAGGCATGGGAGAGGTTCAAGGACCTCCAACATCGGTGTCCTCACCACGGGATCCAGCCCTGGGATTTGGTGCAGAGCTTTTACAACCGGCTTCAGCCTAGCACCAAGATGATCATCGATGCTGCGGCATAGGGCGCCCTACTTGATAAGTCTCCTGAGGAGGCTATAGACTCGTTAGAGTACATGGCGGCCAACACTCAACAATGGAATGATGAACGGACTGTTGTGACCTGGACTCTAGAGGTCAAGGCTGCTAGCCACTTGGATTCTCACATCGAGAACTTGTGTAAACAAGTGGCCGGGATTGAGCAGCGTCTGGACTCCATCCCTGCTTCACCCAACACATCATATCATCCTACAGGAGAGTATGTCGATCAAGGATATATCCCTAGTGAGGCCCACTACGATGGTACTGAGACATCTGAGTCTATATAATACGTCCAAGGAGAGGGGCGGAATCTGTGGCAGCATCCAGCTGCTAGGAATCACACAGGGTTTTCTTATGGGAACCCGAGTGGAGGGCTGCAACCTCCGTAATTTCAAAGACCACCACCCCCTCCTCAACAGCAGCAGAACCAGCAGCAGGGCGGATTCAGGCTAGCTAGGCCTTACCGACTGCCGAGTTATCAGTTCAACCGGCTGCCTCAGCAGAATTATGCGCCAAATCCACCCAAGTCTAGTCTTGAAGCCACATTGGAGACTTTCATGAGTGGTCAGATCCGTTTTAATCATGACACCTCGAACCAGTTCAAAGTGTAAATTCTTCACTCGATGAACTGAGGGGTCAAATGTCGTAGCTTTTGAAGAATCAGGGGAGATTGCCCTCACAGCCGGAGACAAACCCGAGAGCCTAAGCTAATGCCGTGGTTTCAGTTACCACGCGTGGAGGAGGGTGACTGACCCCGTCATGGTCCCGGTGCTAAATAAGGAGAAAGTCACTGTTGAAGAAGCCGTCGATGATGGCGATAGAGAAGAGGCCGTTGAAGGGCCAATAATTATTGAGGAGAAGACAGATGCACCACCCACCACGCCTACTACAGCACCTCCTCCTGTTGATGCTACAAGGAGTAAAGCTTCCCGACCTCCCCATCCATACCCACAGAGGCTAGCCCTAGCCAAGATGGAGAAGAAATACTCCAAGTTCATGGAGTTATTGAAGGGAATTCAGCTGAACATCCCGTTAATGGACGCCATCACAGAGATCCCGATCTATGCCAAATTTTTGAAGGATCTTATCACGGGAAAGAGGAAGCCGGAAGAAATTAAGCTTATGGAGGACTCCACCTCCGTTATTAAAAATCATCTCCCCCGGAAGCTACCGGATCCATGGAGCTTTACCGTGTCGTGCTCCATTGGAGGGATGTCTATCAGCAGAGCATTGATTGACTTGGGGGCTAGCATCAGTTTGATGCCCCTCTCTATTTTCTAGAGACTATAGACTAGAAGTGAGCTAGAGCCGACAAGCATGTCCATCCAGCTTGCAGATCATTCCATCACCTACCCGGTGGGTATAGCAAGAGACGTCCTTCTTCAGATACCCCCAGGGTTATGCGTCCCTGTCGACTTCGTGATCAAGGATATGCCCGAGGGAGGGAGCTCCCAACTTATACTCAGTCGCCCCTTCATGGCGACGGCCTGTGTTTTGATCGATGTTCGAGAAGGGACCCTCTCTCACAATGTGGGGAACATCGAAGCCGAGTTCATGCTACAGAAGCTGATGAGAGAGCGAGCTTATTTGGAAGGGGCCAGCTATTTGGAGCTTCTTAAAGATGAAGCCATTGAGGATTTCACTTCTGAAGGGGTCATGAAAGACCCAATGAAGACAAGCATCGATGATGACAGTGACCCAACCTACAACAAAGCGATCACCGCATACATCCGAGTATTGGCCGGCCCTGGTCCTTGGCTGGCCAGGGCAGAGGCCCTGGTCGACCAATCAGGGACTTTTGGCCGGCATTGGCCGACCTCGGCCAGAGGCCTTGGCCGATGGAACATGAACATGCCAACAAGCCCTACGGTGCCAGTGGTTTCGGCCCCGGCCACCTGCAAGGCAAGCCCATACGGGGCTGACGGCAGTTCTCTGCGGCAAATTCTCCTGCAGAAGGGGAGCGTCTGGATCCATATGGGAGCGGGCGACAATGGCTTGCAGAAAAATCTCCTCAAGGGAGATCCGGCCTTGGCACGGCTACGGCTCAACCCCGGTAATGGCCAGGGATTGCCGAATATTTCGATAGTGTCATAAGGGTACTAGGTTGAAATATACATTTTGAAAAATACTTTTGAAAAACACGTTTTCAAAATACATTTTCAAAAATCGCTTTTTCCGCTGCAAAGTACTATAAGAGTACTATCATTTGATAAGTGAGGGGGAAATATTGAAAGTTGTTCTAGATGGTGATTGGAATCGTAGAGACCTTTCCGATTCTAGAACAACATCTTCAATATTTTTCGAAAGTAACTTATCAAATATAATAATATCATTTCAAGTGGGATTTTTTCCAAGTGGGAGTGATATCTATGTATAAGAAATTTTTATGCAATGATTTTTGATCGAACCTTTGGTTTTGTGTCTTTTGCAGCATTTTAAAGTTAAAATGTCTTCCGCTTCAAAGAACATCGTCGCTGAGTTAAACAGAGGTGAAAAACTCAACGGCGATAATTACAAACTATGGTCCATCAAAATACAATACGTTCTAGAGGAGCAAGAAGTGCTCGAAACTCTGAAGAACGTAATGATTGAACCCAAGTTGGGCACTACGTCCCAACACAGACGAGACAAGGAAGCTTTTGATGCTTGGTCTCGGAAGAACAAGATAGCTCGCATTACGTTCTTGTCCAGTATGGCCGATGACATAATGCGCATCTTCCGAGAGCATGACCTAGCCATGGACATATGGACCAAGCTTGAGGAGAAGTGTGGTGGCACATCGGTGTCCCAACTTCGTTCTTTAACTATAAGATTTGATTCATACAAGAAACGTCCAGATCATTCCATGGGGAAACATCTGCGACATATGGCGAATCTAATCTCAGGGTTAAAGGATGCATGTCATGTGCTCACTGATGAGCAACAAATCCAAGCAGTCATACGTTCCCTACCAAATGGATGGGACCAAATAAAGATGCATCTCACTTATAATGAGAGCATCAAGAACTTTAGCGATGTTTCAAAGCACCTCGAGTTAGATGAAGAGCGGCTTGTGGCTGCCATGCCAAGTGCAGAAGTGCACATGGTTGCTAGTTCCTCACAAGGGGAAAAGAAACGAAAAAAATCGTTCGAAGTTTACTAATGAACGTAATAAGCAACCTGAGTCTACTAAGAAACCCAAACATAAGGGTGGGCACAAGAAATGGCACAAGAAGAAAGACTTGAAAAGGATCAAGTGCTTCAAGTGCAACAAGTTAGGTCACTATGCCCGTTCTTGTACGGATGAAGGTGACAAGGTAACTTGTAATGATAGTTACATATGTGTTTCTAGTTCAATATTTCTTATGGAATCTAATCCATTTTGGATAATTGATTCAGGTGCCACCGACCACATAACAAGGGACAGACGGTCCTTCGTGGAGTATCACCGGATACCCCAAGGAACAAAGTGGATTTATGTAGGAAACAACACACGTGTTGAAGTGAAAGGCGTTGGGACTTGTAAGCTAGTCTTGGACAAAGGCCGCACTATCTTACTACATGATGTCCTCTTCGCTCCAGATATTCGAAGGAATATTATATCTGTGGTCGTGTTAATGGGTCTTAGTTATAGCTGGGTTTTTCATGATTGTAAAGTGGACTTGTTTTGTAATAATTCCTTAATTGGTACTGGGTATGTATTCAAAGGATTTATTGTATTAAATACAATGTATGAATCTTCATTTTGTAATGAAAATTTCCTTGTTACAAATTCTTAGACTTATGAGTCTGATATAATTTGTTGGCACGCAAGGCTTGGTCACATTGGACCAACGCGTATGGATAGACTTGCCAAACGTGGCCTTCTATCCAATGTTTCAAAGGTCGATATGTCGACCTGCGAACATTGCCTTGTGGGGAAATCTTATCGCAAGCCGTTTGGAACCGGCACAAGGGCCGAGGTTCCATTATAGCTTATCCATTCGGACATATGTGGTCCGATGAATGTCAAGACAAGACGCGGGAAGTCCTATTTCATCACTTTTATTGATGACTTCACCCGATTCGGTCACATCTATTTGATATCCCACAAAAGTGAAGCATTAACCTGCTTTAAAAACTATATGAGTTTGGTGGAAAATCAATTAGATCGCAAGATTAAGGTCTTGCGAACCGATAGAGGCAGTGAATATCAATCCGCAAGTTTTAAGGAACTTTGTGATGAAAAGGGCATAGTTCATCAGGCGACTATGCCTTATACTCCTCAACAAAATGGTGTTGCAGAAAGGAGGAATAGGACTTTAATGGAAATGGATGATGGCGCAAGCTAACTTGCCAATCACCTTTTGGGGTGATGCATTATTGACAGCCACTTTCATCTTGAACCGCGTACCCTCGAAATCAGTTAGCTCCACTCCTTACGAGTTGTGGAACCAAAGGTCTCCTGACTTAAACATTTTGAAACCTTGGGGGTGTGCATCCTACGCACATATTTCCTCCCATAAGTATGGCAAACTTGGGCCACGGGGAAGGAAATGTATCTTTATACGATATGCAGAAAACTCCAAAGGTTATGTTTTCATTGGTCAGGAAGACAATGGAGGTCTAATTGAATTTGAGTTGAGGGATGTCGCTTTCTTGGAAAACGAATTTCCAAGACAGGGCGAGATAAGTCAGGACTTATCTCTATTTGAGATTAATGATCAAGAAGGATTACCTCATTCGAGTGGGAGAATTCTTGGTGAAGATGAAAATACGTTTCAAACTTCACCAATGGATGATACGAATGATGCGAATCTAATTCCATACGGGAATAATAATCCAAGTGGGAGCATTTCTAACAACATTCCAAGTGGGAGTGATATTAGAATTGATCTAAATTCAAGTCAACAAGGACTTGAAGAATCTCAAATACGACGTAGTAGTCGTACAAGGTTGGCTCCTCTAAGATTTGAGGATGAATTTCCGCAAACCTTTATGACTTTACTACAAGATGATGACGAGCCTGCTACTTTCAAACAGGCCGTATCATGCCCTGCAAAAGACAAATGGATGGAAGCGATGAAGGAGGAGTTGGAATCCATGAAAGTTAACCAAGTCTGGGACTTAGTTGACTTACCCAGAGGACGTAGAGCTATTGGGAACAAATGGGTTCTCAAGATCAAGCATAAGGCTGATGGCTCTATAGACAGATATAAAGCTCGCCTTGTCGCGAAAGGTTTTACGCAACATGAAGGGATAGACTACGAAGAGACCTTCTCACCTGTTGTTCGTTTTACCTCGATTTGCCTAATTCTGGCTATGGTAGCTTGCTTAGACCTCGAATTACATCAGATGGATGTAAAGACTGCCTTTCTCAATGGGGAATTGGACGAGGAGATCTATATGGAACAACCAACAGGTTTCGTAAAAGAAGGAAACGAACATAAGGTTTGTAAACTTCGTAAGTCCATATATGGTCTTAAACAATCCTCGAGGCAATGGTATATACAATTTCAAGAAGTTGTCTTATCAAATGGTTTTACCATGCTTGATGAAGATAACTGCATATATATCAAGAGGATTAAAAGCAAGTATATTATTATGTCTCTATACGTAGATGACATTTTAATAGCCGGAAATGACAAGGGCTTTGTGATGGATATCAAGGCTTGGCTTTCATCAGTTTTTGAGATGAAAGACATGGGAGAAGCCGCATATATCCTTGGAGTTAAGATTTCAAGGAATCGCTCAAAGAAACTTCTTTCTCTTTCACAAGAGACTTATATAAAGAAGGTTCTAGAACGATTTAATATGCAGGACGGCAAGTCCATTGATACTCCTATAAGCAAATGCGATAATTTATGTCTGAAATCGTGTCCAAAGAACCAAAAGGAAAAGGAAATTATGGAAAAAGTTCCATATTCCAGTGCAGTTGGTAGTCTTATGTACGCTATGATGTGTACAAGACCAGACATCTCTTTTGCCGTTGGAATGGTAAGTCGTTACCAATCCAATCCAGGGCAAGTACACTGGAAAGCGGTTAAGAGGATAATGCGATATCTTAAAGGAACTGCGGACTATACTTTATGCTATCAAGGAGATGCCTTGAGGCTCGAAGGCTACACTGATGCTGATTGGGCGGGTGATCTCGATGAGCGACGATCGACCTCAGGATATGTTTTTCTACTCGGATCTGGTGCAATATCCTGGAGTAGCAAGAAACAATCATGCATCACACTTTCAACTATGGAAGCCGAGTTTGTAGCATTTAGCATGGCAGTCCAAGAGGCTGTTTGGCTTAGGAAGTTCTTCGACAGGTTAATTGATGCAAGTGACTCAGGTGTTGTACCTATACACAGCGACAGTCAAGCATCTATAGCCTATGTCAAAGATCCTAAATTCCATTGTAAGACCAAACACATAGATATCCGCTACAAATTTGCAAAAGACTATGATAAGACCAAGAAGGTAGACATAAGGTACATATCTATGCATGAGATGAAAGCGGATCCACTTACGAAGGCGATCCCCAGAGATGTGTTTTACAAACACTTATCATCTCAAGGATTGCGTAAGAGCTGAGTTGTACCAATGTAAATTCCCATGTCTGTAAATGATCAAATTTAATAAAAGAATAAGTTCTTTTTCAACATTGCATATGAATTCTTTAAGAAATGTTTGTGTACATTTTTTGAAATCTCAGCTATACTTTCTAGTATGTCAGACAGATTAAGGTTGGCTCTCTCACATGAGCAACCGCCTTTATTCTATCAGACAGATAAAATAAAGATGAGACCTGTTTAAAGTCAAAAACGTCAGACGGACGATGTAGAGTCATGACTTAAACAAAATGGTCGTATGAAAGATCTGCATCATATGGATGCTTACAAAAGATCTAATAGGATTCTTAAATCCTATCTGTCTTATGCGGGATGTGGGTCCAGAAGATTATTTGAGTAGTAAAAGGGACTCAAAATCAGACATTGTGGTGTCTGATCATCATCCTTACAACATCATTAAGACATACGCTCCCTGGGAAAGAAGTGATATTGTAATACGTATTCATACTACGTATGCATTTGATCATTGGGTTAGAATAGTAATTGTGTTTACTATTATGTGAGACCCAAAGACCACATGGGTCTTAACTCGTTACCCTTATGGACTCTAATTGGTTCCTTTAGATTTGACTGGGTGATTGCTATCTTAGCATGTTGCTTATGGACTTTGGTCAATTCGGTCCGGCAGGGCATGTTAGAAAAGCAAGTCAAGTCAAGATCGAAAGGATCGCAAGAAGAGGAAGATTAATTTCATATTCACATTTGGACTTTAGAGATTCAAAGCTGGCCGGCCAATTGTAATCCAGATGGGATTCAATTGTTGAATATAAAGTATAAGAAATGTGAAGAAATAATCTCGGGTAAAGCATGCGTTGATCTACTCAACTTTGCACCTCGAGGAGTGTTGTGTATCTCTAACAAGTGCACAACAGCGGACTCTATGTGCATGACAGTCACACGGCCTATTTCTCGGTATGATAAACAGAAGAGTTAAAGGAAAGATGTTTCCTTACAATCCCCTCAAGTGTGAGTGGGAGATGTTGGATATGGACGACATGAATACACCCATGAGGGGATGTATGAGGATATACGGACCTCAGATGTCGCGTGCACAAAAGCGTGCACGAAGGGAACCTTTTCTCGTGTGAAAAGGACCACTCGATAAGTGGAAAAAGTCACTTTATAAGTGCATAAAGGCACTCGATAAGTGAATGAAGAAGAGGATAAGTAAAAGGGCTAATATAGGCTAATAAGCTTATAATTGGTTATTTCCTACAATAACTACCCCTAAAGCCTATAAATAGGACCCAAGGGTATGCCTTTTACACCATTCCATCCATGCCATAAGTTTGCATAAGGCTACTTATGTTCTTCTTCTCCCTTCCATTAAAATCCTCTTCTAAATAGAGATTTAGGCGGTGAAACGCTGCTTCGATCCTCCGTGACGAAGTACCGACCGTTGTGGCGAATCCGAGGGTGAAGTTTAGAGACTACGGTGCTGCGTACGCAAGCGTAAGTCTATGTTATTATTCGATCCTAATGTCGTTGTTTTGACAGGATCCAACAGCGATCCCTTGGACTCCTTCAGGGGGTCCATCACCTATACCGAGATATCGGTTTCTATCGATTTCTCGGTGTACACTCCCCCACCTACACTCACATTGCACTCGAGGCCCTCAGCTCACTATCTCGCACCCTAGCGGGTGATGGCATCACCTTTCGGCTCATGGATCACGAGTGCACTATTACACATGCCATGATCCGAGAGTACTTTCACTTCCCTGCCATCCTCGAGCCCGGAGCAGCCTTTTCTCTGCACTATGATGTGGACACATTTGATGCTCGAGCATTCTGGGAGCGTATTTCTGGACTCCCTCAGTATCGCCCTACTCGGGCGAAGGCATCGTGCATCGTGCATCCATGCCTTCGTTACGCTCAAAGGCACCTAGCTACCACTCTCTTCTACAGACCTGAGGTCGGGACCATGTCCCTACCAGAGCTTACCCATCTCATGGGTGTGACCCGACTTCTGAGATTCCACCCAGATGGCTCACTCCACCCATTCATGCTCTCTGACACAGTCCACTGGTTGTATTATCGCTTACTACATACCGCCACCACCGACTATGCCACTAACATCTATTACGGTGGCTTCTTTACCATCTTTGCCAGGATGCTTGATATTCACGTCCCAGATGACCTTCACCGCCCTGTTGGCCCGATATGCCTGACCCTCGGCGTGCTCGAGCACATGCATATTATCCGACCTTATGGGTCTCGTCACTGTCTTTATCTTGTAGGCTGATCATGCCCGGATATACACCCGGAAAACGACTGTAGTTTTACCGCAAGCGCACGGCGTAGTGGCGAGCGGGTATCGAACACAGGGAGGACAATTGACAGTATCCTACTTTGATCACCTAGCTATCAATGGAATAAGAATGGTTTGGATAATTATGTCACAATCGTTCAAATAACAAATAGAATTCAATATAATTGAGCGTCTAGGGATAGGAATTCCCCACTACGGATCATCCCTTATCCTTGTGGATCATGAATATCAATGTTGCAAAGCTTAAATGTAGGTGAACTAGTTGCAACTTAATGTAGAACCAAGCTCACGCTCTCGCACTATTGCCGGTCTATAGCAACCTAGATTAGGGCACACTCTGGTGCAAACCCCAACCTAAGCCACTAGCTTGAAGATCAACATTATCATCCAATCTCATCTCGAGCACACTCTCGTGCTAACTTGAGCTAGGATCTAGGTTATGATAGTTCGTATCCGTCCAATCTCTTGCAAACGAATATTTGTATAGATTTATAATAAAAATCCTAGCTTTGGCCCAATCTCTTGCAAACCAAATCTAGAGAATCTAAATTATAAACCTAAGTCGAATATCTAGGCCTTCCCATCAATTGTGATCCAATCTCTTGCAAATCCTAATCGATGGAAATTCCTAGCAACAATTCAATTCATTCATCACAATTCAAAGATCGGGTCCATATGGTTCATCCCCATGCCCTAGAATGACGAAACTACTCACAAATCATCATGAAAATCTCAGAAATAAAGCAATATATCAAAACACAATTCATTGTAGAGAGAAAGCAATTCATAAAAATAAGAGTTTTAGCAAGAAAGACCAAACCAAATTGTGCGTTTATGATCTCCAGCTGAGATTTTCAAAAGGAATAACCGTCAAAAAATAATACAAGTCTCTCCTAAAACTAGGAATAAAACTAGTTTTAAATAAAAGCCAAATTCGTCTAAAAAATCACGACAAAATTGCCCATGCACAGTCCAGAAAACCCAATTTGCGTAGCAGTCGGACTGCGTCACCCGGCCGAGTGACAATGTCACCCGGCCGAGTGACATACCCAATAAAAGACAGAAAGTCTGGTGAAATTGTGGGAATGTCACTCTGTCTGACTCGGGCGAGTGGGCTTCTCCACTCGGCCGAGTAGGCAATCTTGTTCGGCCGAGTGGGTCTTCTCAAAATTTCCAGTAACTTGGCCGCTTCTCGAAAGAAAATCCCTATCGCACTCGGGCGAGTGAGTTTTCTCCCCCGGCCGAGTGAACTTCCTTACTCGGCCAAGTGAACTTAGAAAATTGGCAGTGTGTATCCATTTCACTCGGGTGAGTCTTTCACTCGGCCGAGTGAACTGGTTGTTCGGCCGAGTGAGCTGTATCTGGGCTCTTTTCTTCTCCTCCTCGTCTCCTCGTCGATTTTATCGAATTTCTTCCTCTTCCACTCATCCTCTAGCACTGCTAACTCCTCAAATAAGCTATGGGCGATGCTTCGATGTGCGTGAAAGTCTATTAATCTCTTTTTCACTCCAGATCGCTCCATATCTCCTGAAATACGACAAAAACAAGAAATAGTGAAAAGCAACGCGATATCGTCGAATAATCGTGGAAAATGCAATATGGGCGATCGAAATGATATGAAAATATGCAGAAAAAAGGTGTAAAATAAGGAGCGATCAAATTTCCCCAAGCTTACCTCTTACTCGTTGACGCACCCGTAACCTACACCTAGGTTCCACCTGGCGGTGTCACGATCGCCAGACGTAGTATGGCCCCCTAGGCTACGATTTCGGGCTCAATCCGCAAGCGGACGGTGTCGAGTTATAGGATAAAAGATTGTCGAATCCCACAGGGACGGTGATAGTGTCAATTGGTTCTCAGTTTATTTCTAGGTCTAGAAGTGAGATAGCTATCGGGGTAAAAGGTTTGTTTGGGGTGATGTTGTTGTAATATTAATAAATGGGACTAGGGCTTTAGGGATCACCACTAGGATCGTTGGGGGTCGATGTAGGATAGGATCCTTGCATTGCATTAGGGCTAGGGAATTAATCCCCCAATTCGTACCACTCTTGCGGGTTAGAATTGCGAGGTATTTCGGTGGCTCTCGTTGATGCAATGGCGGTAGTCATCAACGTATCGGTATAGTTCGTCGATGGGTCCCCTCAAGGCACGAGCCGGGCATGGTCACGTGCCTTGGTTGGATCCCCCGATTTCCCTATTCGAATCCTTAGATGCCCCTTAAGCACATCAATTCCACAGACCGTGGGCATGATCTCAGTACGGGTTATCTACGGATTCGGTTGGATCAACCGAAATACAACCATAAATCCCCAATTCAACGTAGGGATCCAGATCTACATTTTCCCCCTAGAATCCTAGGGCTAACCCATCAACCCTAGAAAGAATCTACTCACACATCGTAATAATAACGAATAAAATCATTGGTCCCAAGAAGAGAGACATTATAAAAATCGAAATAATCCAAGAGGAAAACTTACAGCGGGCAGTGGAAAAGAATTGCGATTTATCAAAGAATTCCAAACACAGGAAGAACCAATAATATTCCTAATGAATCTCGATCAATCCGAAAGTTTCTTACAAAATTTAGTCTTAGAAATCCTCACAAAAATCGCCCAGCTCTCACCCCAAAAAAACTCCCCAAAAATCCCTAATGGAAGCTCTCTACAGTCGCTCCGCTCTGCGAGCCTTCAGTGCCATGAGATCGCGCGCATCGCGATCTTTCAAAACTTTCCAAAAATGACCTTGGGGATGCCGACCAAGTAGGCTACTTGGTCAAGCAAAAGGCTGCTCGTTTAGTAGCTCGGGGCGCGTCGACAAGCTGCTCGAACGAGCACTACGAAAAATTAAGGTTACTGCTCAGCCTACTCGACCGAGCAGCTTCTTGCTCGGTCCGAGTAGGCGTAGTCTCGGTCATCTTCTCGGGGCACGTCGCTTGATGGCTTCAGCTATGGAAATTGAGGCTGCTCGACCGAGCAGCTGAACTGCTCGGGTCCGAGTCAGCCCGTGTCAGCTCCCTCTAAAATCTGATATGACTCGGTCGAGCAGCCGAGCTGCTCAGACCGAGCATTTTCTGGGAAAATGCTGCAGAGGCTCCTAGGGCTGTGTCTCTCTCTGCTCTCTCTCTCTTCTCTCCTCCAATGGCCCCAAAAGTGTGGAGAACTCCTCCAGGGCCCTGCCAATGAGCTCAAGAGCATGTCGGATGTGTCCATACCCAAGTGGGGGTCCAAATCGCTCCAAAATCCCTGAAAACTGACAAAATACTACGAAACTCGAAAATATCATCAGAAATGCAATATCGTAGTAAAATGAGGGATTTGGAAGCGAAAATGGCATGAGATGCAATGGAATTATGATATGAAAATAGTGTAAAATATGGACACATCAAAATCCCCCAAGCTTACCTCTTACTCGTCCTCGAGGAAGATGAATGATCGGTACGCGGAGGAAAAACAAAAAAAAGAAAATAGGAAAATGAAAATAGAAAGAAATGAAAAGAAAAAAGGGAAGCGAGAGGAGAGTGCTAAGGATGATCGGTCAGATCTCAGCCCACATAGTAAATCACGATGCCCTGAATGAAAAATATACATGCTACTGGCAATTTCTAGCTTTACATATCATATGACTAGCATGCAGTGCAGGCAAAGAACAAGGATCTACTGAAATAACACCGTCAAATCATGTCCATCTCATGTAATCCCTAGAGTCTAGTATAAAGGAGTTGGCAACACCCTTTTCTATCACAGATACACAAGGAGCATAAGAGAATCACACAACATGCGATAGAGAATAGAAAAAATCATGCCATTCAGATATTCATTTCGATACGTGAAAAATCTCCAAAACTAAATTAATTCGTAAAGTTTAGGTTTTATAAAATCTCCCTGATGTGCATCGTCTCCACTCTAATGTCATGCTCACTCATGTAATCGGTTGGTTTACCCCCAAGCTTAGCTTGAGGCGTCACATCAAGGAAAATGATATGGAATTTTTATTTTTCTTCCTAGAATAAATGATATCTTCTAATGAAATGATATAAAACAATATTTATTCATTTTCTTTTCTTTTTCTTTTTCACATACGAGTATATACACTTTTTTTTCAATTAGAAGCTATACTTTTTCTTTTTGGGTTTGGGAAGTAAGATGCGGTAAAGGTAGCTATGTGGGTGCAATCAACCGATATGTAGAGATATAAAATAGATATGTGGAGAAGGAAAATAGTGGGACTCTCGGTTCACTCATAAGAGGGTGCACACAGTTTGATAAAATAAAACCCAAATTAAACTCATATATAGCATGGATATTTTCACTTCTCTAAATGAATACTGAAAAAGACATGCAATAGTAAACACAATATCAGTAGGCATGCAATCAGAAGTGACTGAGATAAGAAAACAGATGCTCCAAGTGTGCTAGTAATGCATGAACCTAGGTGCGTTTTGATCGCGTCCGGATGTATACCCGAAAAACGACTTGTAGTTTTACCGCAAGCACATGGTGTAGCGGCGAGCGGGTATCGAACTCAGGGAGGACAAATGACCGTGTCTTACTCAAATCACTTAGCTATTAAGAGAACAAGAATAGTTGGGTGTAATAGTCACAATCGTCCAAGTATCAAGGAAATATCAATAAAATAAAAAGCGTCTAGGAATAGGGAATCCCCACTACGGACCGTCTCTCATCCTCGTGATTCATAAATTTCATTGTTTCTAAGCTTGAATATAGGTGAACTAGTTGCAACGTAATGTAGAACCAAGCTCACGCTCTTGCGCTATTGCCGGTCTATAGCAAACCTAGGATAGGGCCCACTCTCGTGCAAACCCTAGCCTAAGCCGCTAGCGTGAAGATCGACATCATTGTTCAATCGTATCCCGAACCCACTCTCGTGCAAACTCAAGCTACGACCTAAGTTATAATAGTTCTTATTCGTCCAATCTCTTGCAAACGAATATTGGTATAGATTCACAATTAAAAATCCTACCTTCGGCCCAATCTCTTGCAAACCAAATCTAGAGAAATCCAATTGTCAATCTAAATCGAATATCTAGGACTTCCTATCAATTGGGTTCCAATCTCTTGCAAATTCCAATCGATATGAATTCCTAGCAACCCATAATTAATCAATTACAACCTAACCATAATCAATTCTAGAAACAAATCAACGAATTCACCACAATTCAGAGATAGGGCCCATAGGGTTCATCCCCATGCCCTAGGACGACGGCACTACTCACTAGACATCATGCAAATTCAGAAAAAATCAATAATGAACGCGGTACAATTCATTGCAAAAGAGAAATAATGCATAAAAATCGAGTTTTTAATAGGAATAGACAAACCAATGTAGATGCCGACGATCTCCAGCTGAGATTTCACAAAGAGTAACCGTCAAAAATCCTAAAAGAAAATCTAAAAATTAATGTTCAAGTCTCTCCTAAACTCGGGCAAAAACTGGGTTTAAATACCCTCTCAAATCGTCCAACAAATCGTGACCAAACTGTCCATGCGCAACCCAGAAATCGTAACCCTAACAGCAGGCGGAGAGGGTCACTCGGCCGAGTGACCCTTGTCACTCGGCCGAGTGACAAACCCTGTAGAAAACAGTAACTTCGGTGGTTTCAGGGTCTGTCTTCGAGGGGTGGCTCGGCCGAGTGGACTTCTTCATTCGGTCGAGTGAGCATTCATGCTCGGTCGAGTGGGCCTCCTCAGGATCTCTGAAAATTCCAGTAACTTGGGCCTTTCTCTGGACGAAATTCCCTGTACCACTCGGGCGGGTGAACTTTCTCACTCGGCCGAGTGGGCTTCCTTTGTTCGGCCGAGTATACGCTGAAAGCTTCGTGTGCGTATCCGTTTTGTTCGGCCGAGTAGGGCTTCTTGCTCGGCTGAGTGAGTGGTCTACTCGGCCGAGTGAGGTGCTGTTGAGCTCATTCTTCCTTCTTTTCGCCTCCTCGTCGCTCCTATTGATTTTCTTCTTCTTCCGCTCATCCTCTATCGCTGATAAGTCCTCGAATGAGCCGTATGTGACACTTCCAAGTGTGTACAAATCCTTTGATCTCAAATTCTCTCCAGATCGCTCCATTTTCCTGAAATACGACAAAAACAAGAAATAGTGAAAAGCATCGCAATATTGTCGAATAATCGTGAAAAACGCGATATGAGCGATCAAAACGTCATGCAAAC
Source organism: Scilla litardierei (assembly GCA_030789695.1). NCBI lineage: Eukaryota > Viridiplantae > Streptophyta > Magnoliopsida > Asparagales > Asparagaceae > Scilla > Scilla litardierei. Next base: position 23,783 of record JAULAV010005505.1, read on the forward strand.
ATGCAGAAAAAAGGTGTAAAATATGGAGTGATCAAAATCCCTCAAGCTTACTTCTTACTTGTCCTCGAGGAAGATAAGTAAAGGGCGAACTTGATGGACAAAAATAATGAAAATGGGAAAAAGGAAATAGGAAAGAAAACAAAGAGAGAGAAGTGCTAGATTATTTTCTCAGGACGTGGGTTTTGCTTACTCATATAGCACACGGCGAATATAAAATACATACCAAAGACTTTTATCTCGATATCATGGTATAAGGATGCATTCAAAATAGAAACCCAAGAATAGCAAAATAGTATGAAACATGGAATCATTTTAGAATTAACATCGTCTGAAGCATCTAAAGTGGTATACATAATAAATCAATAAGTTCAAATCCCATTTTTGAAGCTCCAATAAAAAAAATAAAAACAAAAAGAGGGAAGAAAGAGAGAAAGAGTATGAGATGGGATCATGTATAAGCTTCTTTTCTCTTTTCTTTTCTTTTTCTCATTTTTTTGCATAGCATATATACATCTGAGATCCCAAATCAAAAGAATAGAAAAATTTACATGTATTTTTTTCTTTTTGATTTTGGGGGTATTTGAGCATAGACTTTAATAGCGGGGGAAATGCCAATATAGGATCCGCTGAAGGGAGATTCACCAATGAATATAAGTATAGAAATAATGCTCAAGATTTGTGGAGAAAGAAATATATGTAACACTCGGTTTACTCTATAAGACGTGCACGACAACTTTCAGCAGAGTAATATAATCTACTCAGTTTAATCTCAGAAAGTAAACTAATCCAGTTATATCAACCCAACATACATTCATTCATTCAACCCGAAAGTGAAGCGCACAATTTTCATGCAACAAGAAGTGATATAAGAAAGGAAAGCAGTACTCTAGATATAAGCAGTCAATGTGTGAAGCTTGGTGTGCTTTCTATGAAAAGTATACATATAAATTATCAGACTCAGCTAACAAAAGAATTTCATCCATATTCATACATGAAAGTGCGGGTTACTATTTAGAATGCATAGCAAGACATAGCATATGATATCTGAAATAAAAACTATGGCATGACAAGATAGTATGTGTTACGCCTATTTGGCCGAAGCCCGAAAGACACAAGCCCGGAAACCCGACTACCGATCAGACGCCCGCCTGCGCTATCCGGCCCGCCCGACAAAGCCCAATAGGGGACCCCCAAGTATCGATCCGACCCGGCCCTGATAGCGCGCTGGCCACTCGCCCACTCCTGCGATAACCGCTCCCCCAGACCCGTGATCATTTAAGGGCCGTTATGGGGAGGAGCCAGGGGGTGTAGGAAGCGGCGAAGGGGCGGATTGAGGGGGCACGATTGAGGGCGGACGTGAGGCGTGAGTCGTGGGCAGACTCGGTGGGAGGTCAATAAGAGGGCTAAGAGGACGACAGAACAGGGGACCGCATCTCAGGTATCCAAAACCTAAGGTACTCCATCAACGACCTAGTTTCCCCATTTCACCTCCTTCCTCCCCCGCTCGCGCCGTGAGACGCCGTACCGATCTCCTCTCGAGTCGTACCGTCTCCGCCGAGTCTCCTCTTTCAGATCATTGTTTGACTTAGGCATCGGAGGGGTTTTGGCCGGAACCAAGGTCCGGCCCCCCTGACGAGTGTTCTCGTCTACGCAGGAGGATATCCAATCCACGGGCCGAGGCTTCCCCTCCGCCCCTCGCCGACCACGCAACCAGCTGGACGATCGAGGCTTCCCCTCATCGTCCGACCGCCGAGGCCGAGAACAACCGACCGAGTCCGAGCGTCTCAACCCAGGCCGAGGCTTCCCCTCACCCTACCAACGACCGAGGACCCCGATTCAACCCTGCCGACGTGCTCCACGTCGTCTGCAGATCCGACTCGAGCCTCGTCTGCACCAACTCGACACACCCGAGGGACCCAAGCGGGCCCCTTGACCACGTTGACAGGGTTGTCCACGGTCAACGCTTTTGTAGTGAGAAAACACTCTGAAACATCTAGCGCCGTCTGTGGGAACGAACTGTCCCACGAAGAAACAAACCACACCTGCAATGACGCGTCTTCACCCGTCTCGACGAACGGAGAGCAAGGCTTTGACGCGAAGCGAACGGGCCCGCCATCGTTGGCGAGAGTGGGCCCGGGCCCGACGCGAGGAGGATCACGAGGAGAGGGCCGGGAGACCCTCACCATCCCCACCAGTCGGGAGACCGAGCACGTCTGTAACGGCGCGCAGCTCAGACGCAGCTTTGGTGGTGTCGGTGATCATCGACACAACCATGGTACGACGACTGCTCGTCGACACTGGCAGCTCCTGTGATGTCCTCTTCATATCAACCCTGGAAAAGATGGGGCGGCGGAAGGAAGACTTACGACCTTGTTCGGGTCCCGTGGTGGGATTCACGGGTCATTCCAACCCCATCATCGGCACGATCCACCTCCCGGTTACACTCGGAGGCCCACCAGACTCGGTGACCTTGGCGGTGGAATTCATCGTGTTGGGGATCGGGTCGGAATATAATGGGATCATTGGCCGACCCATACTCAACGCCATCGGCGCGGTAGTCTCGACCCTCCATCAGACTGTCAAGTTCCGAACGCTCGGGGGGATGGGGCAAGTCGAAGGCGACGCGGGGAGACCGAGCACCTGCTATCAACTGGTGGAGGAAGGTCCCAAAGATCGTCTAGCCGACCGAATGGCCGCGCTCGACTTAAGGGGCGGGCCGAGGCCCACCCCTGCGGAGGAGCAAGAGCAGATCCCGGTCACAGACGTCGAGGGCCGGTTCGTCTCAATCAGGAAAGGGCTAAGCCACGACCTGAGGGACCAACTGGTCGAGTGCCTGGAGGCGAACCTAGACATCTTTGCTTGGTCACCAGAGGACATGCCCGGTGTAGATCCCCAGGTGATCGTCCACCAGATCAACGCCGACCCCAACTTCAGGCCGGTCAGGCAGAAGAAGCGGAACCTGGGTGGCGAGAAGATGAAGGCGGCCTCCGAGGAAGTGGAGCGTCTCCTCGACGCCGGCTTCATACGGGAGGTCTTGTACCCGGAGTGGCTGTCGAACGTGGTGATGGTCAAGAAGCCCAACGGGAAGTGGCGCATGTGCGTGGACTTCAGTGACCTCAACAAGGCCTGTCCTAAGGACAGCTACCCCCTGCCGCGCATTGACCACCTGGTGGACAACACCTCGGGGTACGAGATGTTCAGCTTCATGGACGCCTACTCAGGGTACAATCAAGTCCAGATGGATCCCCGGGATGAAGAGATGACAGCCTTCACGACGGACCGGGGAACATACTGCTACAAGAAGATGCCCTTTGGTCTGAAGAACGCTGGGGCCACCTACCAGAGAATGGTCAACAAGGTTTTTAGCTCCCAGATCGGGAGGAACCTGGAAGTCTATGTCGACGACATGCTTGTCAAGTCAAGACAACCAGAGGACCACATCGCTGACCTCCGGGAGACCTTCGAGCGGTTGCGGCGACACCACATTCGACTCAACCCCGCGAAGTGCACGTTCGGGGTAAGATCTGGCAAATTCTTGGGGTTTATGATAACTAACCGTGGCATTGAAGCTAATCTTGACAAGATCGAGGCGCTGATCAACATGCGTGAGCCGACAACGATCAAAGAACTGTAGAGGCTGAATGGGCGCATCGCAGCCCTGGGGCGATTCCTTTCCAAATCGGCCGAAAGATCGCTCCCCTTCTTCAATGTCCTGAGGAAAGCGATTGTGGAACCTTCAGACAATAGGAAGGCGATACTATGGGACGAAGACTGCTCCAGGGCATTCGCGGATCTCAAAGAATATCTCCGCAGCCCGCCTCTCCTGTCCAAGCCACGAGAAGGGGAGTCGCTGAGCCTTTACCTGGCGTGCGCAGAGGAAGCTGTGAGTTCGGTGCTGATCCGGGAAGACGGCGGGGTGCAGTGACCGGTGTACTACACGAGCCGGATCTTAAAGGGGGCAGAGGTGCGGTACACGCCCATGGAGAAACTGGCGTATGCCCTCGTCCTCTTAGCACGAAGGCTCCGACCCTATTTCCAAGCCCACACCATACTCATCCTGACCGACTCACAACTGGAGCAGAACCTCAAGAGATTCGATCGAATGGGGAGGATGCTGAACTGGGGGGTGGAATTGAGCGAGTTCGACCTCCGATTCAAACCGCGCACGGCCATCAAAGGGCAGGCTCTGGCCGACTTCATCGATGAGTGCACGACGGAAGGAAATGGCCCCCCGGTAGAAGAAGACCCGACAACGGTAATTGCCCAACCCTTGTCCTTTCTTTCGGCTGACCACCTCCAGCCAGGAATTCCAGGAGCGTGGATAGTCCATGTGGACGGATCGGCCACACAGTCAGGAGGCGGGGCGGGGATTGCGATCCGGTCTCCGGAAGGGAACGTCGTGGAATACGCGTTGCGGTGATCAACGGCCTGAAACTAGCCCGGGAGCTTGGGGCCGAATCTATGCGTCTCCTCAGTGACTCGAAGCTCATTGTCAACCAACTTCTGGGAAGTTACGAGGCGCGGGAGGAGACAATGCAGAGGTATCACGCCGTCGCCAAAGCTACGCTCTCCTAGTTCAAGAACACGGAAGTCTTGCATCTTCCGCGGTCGGAGAACGCACGGGCGGACGCGTTGTCGAAACTGGCCTCGTCCTCACCTAAGGAGCTGGGCCTCACCATCTACGTGGAGAACCTGCAGTCTCCCAGCACGGAGGAGCAGGAGGTGATGGAAATCGACCAAAGTCCCACCTGGATGGATCCGATCATTCGGTACCTCACTCATGGGGAAGTGCCGACGGACTGGGACGAGCGTCGGACCCTGGAAAGGAAGGCGCTCCGATACATGATCCATGAGGGGACGCTCTACCGGAGGCGCTGGACGAAGGTTGATGTGCTCCCGTACCTGAAATGCAACGGACCGCAGGAAGCCGACTACATCCTGCAGGAAGTTCACGAAGGGATCTGCGGAAATCACCACGGGGGCAAGGTAGTTACACAAAAAATCTTGAGGGCGGGATACTACTGGCCGACCCTGGTACAAGACGCAACGAGCTACGTCCAAAAGTGCCAGGAATGTCAGAGGTATGCCCACCACTCCTCAGTTCCCCCATCGGAGATCATCCCTATCGTGAGCCCCGTCCCCTTCGCGAAATGGGGGCTCGACATCCTCGGACCGTTTAAACCGGGCCGGGGGCAGCGGAAGTATCTGATAGTGGCGGTGGACTACTTCACCAAATGGATCGAGGCGGAACCGTTGGCCACCATCACATGGAAGAAAGCGAAAAGCTTCGTGTGGACTTCCATCATCTCCAGATTCGGAGTCCCCCGGTCCATCGTCACAGACAACGGGAAACAGTTCGACTCCGCGGGGTTCAAAGACTTCTGTGCGGAATGGGGAATCAAGCTTCTCTTCGCCTCTGTAGCACACCCCCAGACCAACGGGATGGTGGAAGCGGCCAACAAGTGTATCATAGATCCCCTCCGGAAGAAGGTGAAGGACGCCGAAGGAAGCTGGCCGGAAGAGCTCCCCGGGATACTCTGGTCATACCGGACGACCCACAAGGAGGCCACCGGCGAGACCCCGTTCATGCTTGCCTATGGGGCCGAAGCAGTCGTACCGGTCGAGTTGGGCGAGGAATCTCTCTGCCTCAAATACTTTGACGAAGACAGGAACTTGCAGGGTCTGGAGCTCAGCCTGGAGCTCCTCGGCGAACGACGGGAGCAAGCCCTGGCCACCATCATCCGCCAGAAGCAGAAGGTGGCCCGATACTACAACGCTCGGGTCAGGGGTCGAAACTACCACCTGGGAGACCTGGTCCTCCGGAAAGCCGGCTTCAACCCGGATACCGCTCGCAAGGGGAAGCTCGCGGCTAAATGGGAGGGGCCCTACAAAGTCATCGAGGTCCTCGGACCTGCGACTTACCGTCTAGCCAATATGGAGGGGAGGATTCTCACTCACGCATGGAATGCAGAACATTTACGCAAATACTTTCAATAAATGTATCTTTTCTTGCGAAATAAATCTATTTTGAATTCGTTCCTTTCCAGATAAACAAAAAAGATGTACAGACGGACGCACGAAGAGGCCGAGGGGCATTCCCCTCCCTCATTCATCTCCAAGGGCACCTGTGGGGCCACCAGCTGGCAGCCCACTTGGGTCATCCCCCACCTTCTGTTCGGCGTCAGGGTACACCCGGAGATCCTCGAAGTTGACCCCCGAGAGTGGGAACTTCTTTTGGAACTCAGACTGACACCGGGCGAAACCTTTCTCGAACGCCTCCGCCAAGGCGGTCTCAACGAAGGAGGTGGCATACTCGGCCACGGCATCCTGAGCGATCTGGGCCGGATCCACCTCCTCGAGCCCGCGCACCCGGGCCTCTAAGGTCTCGATCTGGCGTCGGTGCTCTGGCCTCTCCTTCTCGATCTCCCGGGATCTCTCGCCGAGTTGAGCAAGGAGAACCCTCACCTGCTCCTCCGCCGCTTCCAGACGATCGGGGACCTCCAGGGCCTCGGGGGCAGCAACGGAGGCGGGGATCCTTTCGGCTTCCCCAGACATGCCGGCATCTCTCAAAAGCTCGGCGACCCGCGCCTCGGCCTCTGACTTCGTAGTCAGGGCCAAGGCCCTTTCCCGGTCCGCCTCCTCCAAGGCAGAGGACAGCTCAGCTACACGGGTCTCCCAAGACCTGACCCGCACCTCCTCTAGCTGACCTGCCTCTCCTTCGTCGCCATGGGCCTCAAGATCTCGCCCGGTAGCGGACTTGGCTTTGGGAAGCGCCGCAAACTGACGCCTCATCGAGAGACCCACCGAGGACAACTGCACCAATGCAACAAAAGTAAGACAGCGGGAGCAGCTGGAGGAAGGACGAGCAGAGGCACTTTACCTGTTGGCCGGCCTGAATCACGAAGGTAGCCAGACAATCACCTCTAACTCCGTCCAACACAGCCTGATCGGGAGGGAGGCAACTATTCTCGGCCACTCGCGCGGCGGCTCCGCGGCTCAAAAACACCGATTCTTTCTCCCCTACCGGGAAGCGTGGACGAAGAAGACCCTCGCCCGACGAAGGAAACTCCCCCGGGTTGGAGCGGAACGCGCCCAGATACCGATCGTAGGCATCAGGGAGAGAGCCGTCCGGGAGAGGCGAAGGGCCGACCCACGGCCAGGCAAGCTCGACAGGGACGGGTTGGGGCTGATCCGCAGGCGGCAGGGCATCAACTTTCTCGACCCCCTCACGGACCCTCTTGGAAGACACCAATAAGGGGACGGAGGGGGACGGCCCCTTCTTCCTTTTTAAGCCCCCAGTCGAGGCCACAGCCCGCTGCTTCTTCCGGACCTCCAGCACATGATCCCTCCTACGCGGATCAGGATCTGGGGCCTTCACATGAGCGCCGGCGGGAGAAAGACCGGGAGGGAATCCACCTGCACTCAAGGGAGTAATGAGAGACTATGCAGAGCCCAGGCAACCTCGAATGGCGAATACTCGGAGAGCTTACCCAAGGGCCACACCGTCTTACGCAAGTTATGGTCACTAAAGAGGATGTCGACCGACCGCTCCCTCGCAGAAATCGCCAGCATGTCCTTCGCTGTCTGCTGCTCGGCGACAGTCGGCTCACCCAGATCGAGGATGACGGCGTCGGCCGACTCCCACCGAACCGGGAAAGGTACACTCGACGGGAACGTGACAAACACGTATTCCCCCTTCCATCGTTTCAGGGAGCTCGGCAACCCCAACACCAGGGTCATCTTCAGGCAGGCGCTGATGTAAATCCACGCCCCCGATTGGTGGTGACTCAGGCGGTAGAACTGGGCGAAGAGACGAAGAGAGGGCGCCACTCCCCTCAGCATGCAGACGACGACGAACCCGACGAGGAGCCCGGTGGCATTGGGGCAGAATTGGCACAGGCACACGTTGTGGGCCTGGAGGAACTCAACGATGAAAGGGTGGAGCGGGAAACGAAGCCCAAAACGGAAGCACTTCTCGTATATTCCAACCTTGTTGGGACCGGGAAGGCAGATCCGCTTGTCGGGCCCAGGGGCACGAGCCGAGTAGGGCGGAAGCAGATAGGCGGAGCGTATGCTCCCAATGGCGGTGGCGCAGATCGACGAAGGCCATGACAAGACTTCTGGGGGCACCACTGAAAGTTCACCCCCGTGCCGACGAATCGTTGAAGGTGGGCTACCCGCCAAGCCGGGAGCATCGTCGCGCTCCGGACGACCCGAACCCGTGGCAGAGGAAGACGACATAAGGTAGAGCTTAGGCAGAATCGAGATCAGTGCAAAGAAGGAAACGACGGAATGGTGGCTCACCACCCACTCGGCTTCTCAACTTAAGACGACCCCGCGAGCGGTGGGGATAAGCTTACAGCTACACGTGGCGGCATCAGAGGACCGATGACGCTTCGGAGCCCGCGCCTTAAAAGTATCAAACGGAGCAACGCATGATGACGACTAATAAATGAGTCGGCATCGACTGACGAGCCTATCAAAGTCGGCGGAAGTCACATCGGCCGAGCCGAACCGGCCAAGGCCGATCGACCCGACCAATGGGGGAAATTGTTACGCCTATTTGGCCGAAGCCCGAAAGACACAAGCCCGGAAACTCGACTACCGATCAGACGCCCGCCTGCGCTATCCGGCCCGCCCGACAAAGCCCAATAGGGGACCCCCAAGTATCGATCCGACCCGGCCCTGATAGCGCGCTGGCCACTCGCCCACTCCTGCGATAACCGCTCCCCCAGACCCGTGATCATTTAAGGGCCGTTATGGGGAGGAGCCAGGGGGCGTAGGAAGCGGCGAAGGGGCGGGTTGAGGGGGCACGATTGAGGGCGGACGTGAGGCGTGAGTCGTGGGCAGACTCGGTGGGAGGTCAATAAGAGGGCTAGGAGGACGACAGAACAGGGGACCGCATCTCAGGTATCCAAAACCTAAGGTACTCCATCAACGACCTAGTTCCCCCATTTCACCTCCTTCCTCCCCCGCTCGCACCGTGAGACGCCGTACCGATCTCCTCTCGAGTCGTACCATCTCCGCCGAGTCTCCTCTTTCAGATCATTGTCTGACTTAGGCATCGGAGGGGTTTTTGCCGGAACCAAGGTCCGGCCCCCCTGACGAGTGTTCTCGTCTACGCATGAGGATATCCAATCCACGGGCCGAGGCTTCCCCTTCGCCCCTCGCCGACCACGCAACCAGCTGGACGATCGAGGCTTCCCCTCGTCGTCCGACCGCCGAGGCCGAGCACAACCGACCGAGTCCGAGCGTCTCAACCCAGGCCGAGGCTTCCCCTCGCCTTACCAACGACCGAGGACCCCGATTCAACCCTGCCGACGTGCTCCACGTCGTCTGCAGATCCGACTCGAGCCTTGTCTGCACCAACTCGACACACCCGAGGGACCCAAGCGGGCCCCTTGACCACGTTGACCGGGTTGTCCACGGTCAACGCTTTTGTAGTGAGAAAACACTCTGAAACAGTATGCATGTAGAGATAAGGTAACACCACGTCATCATCATCACAGAAAAATCATCTCTAGCAAAAAGATGAAAGAAATAAGGATAAAATAAAATAGAAAGCTACTGTACAATGCATCACACTCAGAAAATAAAAAAACGTGATGCATGATAAAAAACGAAAAAGTGGGTGAAAATAGGTGAAAAACGAAGAAATGCGAGGAAATAAAAATAAAAAGCGACAAAAAATAAAAAGTATGAGAACTCACTCCCCCAAGCTAAAGTGCACAGTATCCTCAATGTGCGAAGTGTGGCACACCGAGAGACAAAATATGGGCGGGGAGGGTGAGGATGCGTGCATGATGGAAAAGAAAAAAAATAAAAGAAAATGATATGAGAATACGGGTGATGCATGCAAAGATCAAAATAGTGCAGATATGAGTGTCCTTAAAAAGTACTCCCTCTCTCACAAAAGGATATAGACAGATCAGACCAAAATGTGACCAAAAAAGTGTGTGGAAGAGGGGTGCAAAATCAGCATGGCTCAAAACAATAGCAAAACAGCATCAGCAAAAAGGTGGAAGGCATCCAGTGTGTGCCTAGGGGGGTGGTGGTGGACCAGTACCATCCTGTGGCGGAGGTGGTGGCGGGCGTGGTAGCTGCTGGGTGGGTGTGGGTGGCAGAGGCAGACGCGCAAGAATCTGATTCAGGCAAGCCTGAATACTAGGAAGTATTGCGACGCGGGTCTGTACTGCACTGACGGTGGCGGAGAGAGCCCTAAATCCTCTCTGAGTCAACTAACTGCCCCCTCAAGAGCACGGATGCTCTGACCTAGGGTGTCGGGCGGAGGTGGAGCAGAGGGTCGAACAGGTGAAGAACGGGGCTGTCTCACATGGCCACCGTAAAGGATAGGTGCAGCTACGGGGTGGTGCTGGGGTGCTGTGCTCGCTAAGTGATGCTCAGCATCTGTGTGAGGCTGAGACGCAGGAAAAGTAGACGTGGAAGGAGCGGCAGCTGAAGCGGAATTGAAAACGGACGACGAGGCAGGCAGAGAGGTCAGTGACACAGAAGTAGGGACAGACGTCAGGACGCTCTCGGAGTATACAGTGGCGGTGGATACAGTGAGGTCGACGACAGGGGAGGTCGTGAAGGGTGCAGAAAATGACTCCCCAGGAGTCGAGAACAATAATGAGGAAAGGGTCTCTACTGCGGAAGCAAAAGAAGGCTTGCCGCACTCAACTATGGTGGGGGGACGCTAGGGGCTAGCCACATAAATGGGATCTATCGAAATGGGCACAGTGGTGGTGGTGGTGTGGGTGGACTCAGCTGAAGTGCTCCCGACACTAACAGAAGTGTGGACAGAGGTGTCGGGAGGTGCAGACGAAGCAAGTGCAGGCTGGGGGATCACGGGGTCCTGGGGTGGAATGAGGGGCTCCTGCTGAGCACCCTCGGGCTCTAGCATGTATGCGGCGGGGATAAGAAGATCCATCGATGGAATCCACTCTCCGCCCGCGGGTCCTATATGTGTCCGAGCAGGGCTTGGGAGAACCATGTAATCTACAGCAAAAGGACCGTGGAGCCACACCCAGTGCTGATAACCATGAGGATGCATCATCCTCATCCGGGCCATAACGTCTATAGAAAGTGAAGTGGGGCCCGGTGGTCGAAGCAAGTCAGCAGGTAGGTCGATGCCAGTCATAAGGGCCAAGAGGGTAATCAGATCGCCTCAACAAATAGGTGTCCGAGCACCGACAGAAATAACTATGCGGTCGATGTACCAACTAACAATATCAATCTCGACGGCTGGGACCGGGACGTCACTACCCCTATCGAAGACGCTAGGCCGTGTCATCGCATACAGCATGTAGAGCTCTGGCGTCGACAGCGTCCCGGGCTCGTACCTCGCAAGAAAATTAGTCTCCATAAGGCGTTGTGCACTGCGGAGGCAGGGGTGGAGAATCGTAGATGCCTTGGCCCTACTAGGGTCAAAGGCGAGTGGTGAACCCGTGATCCGTGTCCAAAAGGCGTTCGTGTCGAACGACGGGGGTGGGATGTGCGTGGGAGCATAGGCGCGGTCTGCGACAGGTACAGCGGGCCACTGGAAGAATGCTCTAAGCATGTCAAGAGTGACCTCGTACTCTCGATCCATCAGTCGAAATGAGCATCCTCCATGGGTACAGGAAATGGAACTAAGGACCTCTAACGTCGGGCGGATGTAGGTGTCCACCGACACAGATAGAAAGTCACGCCATCCCACATTGTCGTACAACGTGAGCAGCCCCTCGAGTACCCCTAGGCGGTCAAGGTCAGCTAGGTGTGTGAACCTAGAGGGTACGATCGAGCGATGGGAGATACGCTCGAATCTGGCGCGCTGGGCGTCATCTCGGAACGTGATCCCCATTGCATCGAACGCGGGGGCGGGCAGTGCAGGTGGTGGAATGGGAGTGACAGGAGGCGGCTGTGTAGATGGGGGTGGGCTAGGTGGTGGGGATTCTGCCCTAGCGGAAGAGGAGCCAAGATCACCTGACTTCTTCCGCTTGGAAGTGGGCTCCCGAGTGCGTGGCCTAAGGCGAGGCGGCATGTGTTCTGCGAGTCATGCCCACTCAAATAAAAATGCGACGCGCTATATAATAGAATGAGTGTACCTGAGCACGACGTGAGAGCAAAATCTAAAGTGTGTGAAGAAACGCCTCCTCCGCGAAGCTCCGAGTGCGTCCAGAACCTCCCCCAAGCTCCCCCAAGCTAGCCTAAAAAGCACACAATAAAATCAGCGATGAATATCAATAAATGTGGGGGGAGATGGGGATTAATAGATATATATATAAGTTAATTTGAATTTGGGGCACAATGGGCGTACGAATTGGGAGAATGGAGAAGAAATTCGAATTTGGGGCGAAATGGGGGTGACCGGTGGCAGGGGAGGCGGCGTCAACGAAGTGTGACGGCAGGGTGGCGTCGGCGACCGGTGGACGTCGTCGATCGGCGACGGAGCAACGGCTCAGGTGTGGGAAGCGACGGATTCGGGCGAAGGAAGTCGAAGCAACGAAGCTCGGGCTTGGGCGCTGGGGAAATTTGGGATTTTTGCATTTTCAAAATTCGCGCAGCGCCTCGGGGCTTATATAGGAATGTTACGACTCGGCCGAGTGAAGCGTTCACTCGGTCGAGTGGGACTATGTAATGAAATTTCGAAATATCTCCCACAAGTTACGACTCGGCCGAGTGGCTTTTCCCACTCGGCCGAGTTGCTTTTCCCACTCGGCCGAGTGGCATAGCCACTCAGCAACTTTTTAGAACGTAGAGGGTATCTGATTCACTCGGCCGAGTGACAAGTCACTCGCCTGAGTGGCAAATTATACTATAAATCGTAGAAAATAACAGAGAGTTGGTCTGTAGGAACTTCCCTGATCTGTACTCCACTCGGCTGAGTAGAGTCTTTGCTCGGCCGAGTGACATATGTCACTCAGCCGAGTGGCAACCTGTTTTCTGCCACGGCTCTCTGTTTTCGCTCTATTCTTTGTTTTTCTTCCTCCAGTCAGTCTCTGCCTTCTCCTGAAGCCTGAGCACGTTTCTGGAGTGCTCTCCTTTGCCTTAGTCATCCTCCATATGAATGATTCTCGTTCTCCATCTCCTGTCTTTTAAAATAGATCCCGTTGTCACGATTTTCATAGATGCTAGACTCTAAACACTAAAAAATCTAAAATAAAAATAAAAATCAACTAAGAATGGTATAAAACCATCAGGTTGCCTCCCGACAAGCGCTCATTTAAGGTCATGAGCTCGACCCCTTATGATTTTCGTTTAGCGCGTGATGTTGGGCGCATGTGAGATACGCCCGTCAAATTTGCCGGGGCGGCCACTTGGATTTGGTTGTTGATGCTCGTTGGCCTTCCTCGGTGTCCCCTCATCATGGGTAGAGTTGGGGGATAAGTCCCCCAAGCTTGAGCTAGCACCAATCTTCTTCTTCACCGGTGTCTCCGGTCTTCTATCCGGAGGAGCTTTCTTTGAATTGTTGGCCATGGAGAGCTTGCATAGCTCCCTAATCCTCGCAACATCAGCGTCGTCTTTTTTTCATCGGTCGTAGAGCTATCCGGAGGGTCCTCCAACTTCTCTCCAATGCTAGAAGTTTGGCCTTCTTCAAGGCCGTCATCATGAAGAGCGCCAATAGAAAGTGGAATGGCTTCATCGATCAACTCGTCAAGGAGGTCCACATAGTCTAACTCCTCTTGGTAGGGCATGTACTTCATAGCTTTAGGGATATGGAACTCGACCTCGATGTTTCCAACATTCAAAGATAAAGTACCTTCTCTCATATCGACTATCACGCCGGTAGTGGCTAAGAAGAGACGTCCGAGTATAAGTGAAGTGTCGCCCTCCTCCTTGATGTCCATAATGACGAAGTTGCACGGCAAGCATATTCCTCCCGGTACTTGGAGCGGTATGTCCTCCACAATCCCTACCGGCCTAGTAACCTGACCATCCGCAAGTTGTATTCTCATGTCTGTTGGCTTCAAGTCGGTCCCCGTATTCAATTTCCGAAACATGCTAAGGGGCATTAGGCTAACACTTGCTCCCAAGTCTACCAAAGCCTTTTGTAGTGGGACTCCTCCAAGTGTGCATGGTATGCGAAAGCTTTCGGGATCCTTGAATTTAGTAGGCTTCTTTTCCCCCCAGGTGTACCAAGTTCCTTGCTCGGCAAGCATTATTTTCTACTTCCTTTTCTTTCCCGATATTAAGTCCTTCAAGAACTTGGCATATGACGGGATCTCTACAATAGCATCCAAGAAAGGTATATTGAGCCTAACTCCCCTTAAGTATTCAAGGAACTTGGCGAGCCTCTTCTCAATCTTGGCTTTTGCTAACCGTTGTGGAAACGGCATCAGTGGCATGTATGTGTGCTCCTCATTAGGCTTCTTCATTTCAGAATTTTCACCTTCTTGCGGCTCTTTTGTGCCCTATTCCTCAATAGCCGGCTCTTTGTCGTCCAAAATCTCTACCACGGGCTCCTTGGTTTGGACCATGGAGGGAGTGGTATCCTTCCCGCCCCTAGTAGTAACCGCCACCACCGCATTGATGTGGCCGGTATTGCTCCGTGGATTGGGCTCCGGTTGAGCCGACAATTGTTGAGTGTTCTTGTTAAGCAACGCAAGTTGCTCTCCAAGTTGCGCAACGACGGTATTAAGCGAGTCTTGTTGCGCCGTCAACCTAGAATTTATTTTTCTTTGCTCCGCCATGAATTCCTCCACCCTAGCTTCATGATCCGATCTCGGTTGTGCTTGTGGTGGGTTCGGAGCTCTCCAACCTTGATTATAATCTGGCGGCATATATGGTCCCGCTTGTTGCCTAAGCGGGTAGTTTTGTTGTGGTGGGCCCCTCGGTTGGTATTGAGGTTGTGGAGGTGGAGGCCTAGCTAGAGGCTGTTGCGGCGGTGGTGGGTTTAGAGCTCCGTCATTATTAGCGTACGAGAAGACCAGATGATTACTCATGGCCGGGTTGGCCCAATAACCGGTGTTCCCCGTGACATAGTGCACTTGTTCCAAGGCTCCCTCTCCATGCTCTCCTCATACGAAAATAGCTTGAGATTGGTCTTGCCAATTGCTCATATTGCCTCCTGGCGTAGATGTGGCGGGAGTTCCATGCGGCTCGGTGATATACTTATCCAATCTCTCCACGACCTTGTGGAGAGAATCAAACTTTGTAGAAAGTTCCGCTACGGCCTTGGCCTCATATATGCTTGTTGGCTTCAAGGAGGATGTAGAAGTTCCTCGCTCGTCGCCCCATTGTTGATTATTAGAGGCCATCTCCTCTAATAGGGCAGTAGCCTCATCCGGCGTCTTGGATAGAATGGCTCCGTTGGCGGTTGCATCTATGATTTGCGTAGTGCCCGGTTGGAGTCCATTATAAAAGCTATGTACTAGCTTCCATGCTTCAATACTGTGATGGGGGCACTGATGCTGAAGGTCTTTAAAGCGCTCTCATGCCTCGTATAGGGTCTCATGCGGCCTTGCTTGAAGGACATGAGCGCGCTCCTTATCATCACTGTCTTAGATGGCGGGTAGAATTTATCAACAAAAGCACTAGACAACTCATCCCAAGTAGTGAATATCCCTTCCACTTGCGTCCTCAACCAATATAGATCTTTGTCTCTGAGGGTAAAGGGGAAGAGTCGCAATCAGATAGCATCTACGGAAACACCCGGTATTTGAAAGGTGGCGCACTTGGACAAGAATAGCTGAAGGTGATAATGTGGATTCTCATGGGAGTTCCCATGGAATGGGTCTTGTTGCATTAAGACCACTAATCTCGTCTTGAGCTCAAAATTCTTATCCGCCGCCAACTCCAGCATAGCGATGGAAGAAGTGGTGGAAGAAGTCTTAGGCCGAAGCCTATCTCTGATTGCTATAATCCTCGCCATACATGCCGCTAATTCTTCCGGTGTCTCTGGTCGGTTCAAACAACCGTCCTCTATGTTGAGTCTCTTCTCGGCTCTAATCCTCCTTTCGGTACGTTCGATCTCCGGATCAAATATTATATCCTCTGGATACGCCGTAGATCTGGTGTACATGCACAGAAAAAGAGAGCTTCGATAGAATCGTTAGCACGATAGAGGAGTAAAAAGATAAAAATAATAAAACAAAGAGAAATACCTAAGTAAAGAAAATAAAACATTGTCGCCTCCCCGGCAACGGCGCCAAAAACTTGATCGCGTCCGGATGTATACCCGAAAAACGACTTGTAGTTTTACTGCAAGCGCACGGTGTAGCAGCGAGCAGGTATCGAACTCAGGGAGGACAAATGACCGTGTCTTACTCAAATCACCTAGCTATCAAGAGAACAAGAATAGTTGGGTGTAATAGTCACAATCGTCCAAGTATCAAGGAAATATCAATATAATATAAAGCGTCTAGGAATAGGGAATCCCCACTACGGACCGTCTCTCATCCTCGTGATTCATAAATTTCATTGTTGCTAAGCTTGAATATAGGTGAACTAGTCGCAACTTAATGTAGAACCAAGCTCACGCTCTCGCGCTATTGCCGGTCTATAGCAAACCTAGGATAGGGCACACTCTCGTGCAAACCTTAGCCTAAGCCGCTAGCGTGATGATCGACATCATTCTTCAATCGTATCCCGAGCCCACTCTCGTGCAAACTCGAGCTACGACCTAGGTTATAATAGTTCTTATTCGTCCAATCTCTTGCAAACGAATATTGGGTTAGATTCACAATTAAAAATCCTAGCTTCGGTCCAATCTCTTGCAAACCAAATCTAGTGAAATTCAATTGTCAATCTAAATCGAATATCTAGGCCTTCCTATCAATTGGGATCCAATCTCTTGCAAATCCCAATTGATATGAATTCCTAGCTACCCGTAATTAATCAATTACAACCTAACCCTAATCAATTCTAGCAACAAATCAACGAATTCACCACAATTCAGAGATAGGGTCCATAGGGTTCATCCACATGCCCTAGGACGATGACACTACTCACTAGACATCATGCAAATCTCAGAAAAATCAATAATGAACGCGGCACAATTCATTGCAAAAGGGAAATAATGCATAAAAATCGAGTTTTTAATAGGAATAGACAAAACAATGTAGATGTCGACGATCTCCAGCTGAGATTTCACAAAGAGTAGCTGTCAAAAAATCCTAAAAGAAAGTCTAAAAATTAATGTTCAAGTCTCTCCTAAACTAGGGCAAAACTGGGTTTAATACCCTCTAAAATTGTCCAAACAATCGTGACCAAACTGCCCCTACGCAGCCCTGAAATCGCAACCCTAACAGCAGGCGGAGAGGGTCACTCGGCCGAGTGACCCTTGTAACTCGGCCGAGTGACAAACACTGTAGAAAAACAGTAACTTCGGGGGTTTCAGGGTCTGTCTTCGGGGGGTGGCTCGGCCGAGTGGACTTCTTCATTCGGCCGAGTGAGCATTCATACTCGTTCGAGTGGGCCTCCTCAGGATCTCTGAAATTTCCAGTAACTTGGGCCTTTCTCTGGAAGAAATTCCATGTACCACTCGGGCGAGTGAACTTTCTCGCTCGGCCGAGTGGGCTTCCTTTGTTCGGCCGAGTATACGCTGAAAACTTCTTGTGCGTATCAGTTCTGTTCGGCCGAGTAGGGCTTCTTGCTCGGCCGAGTGAGTGGTCTACTCGGCCGAGTGAGGTGCTGTTGAGCTCATTCTTCCTTCTTTTCGCCTCCTCGTCGCTCCTATTGATTTCCTTCTTCTTCCGCTCATCCTCTATCGCTGATAAGTCCTCGAATGAGCCGTGGGTAACACTCCCAAGCGCATACAAATCCTTTGATCTCAAATTCGCTCCAGATCGCTCCAGATTTCCTGAAATACGACAAAAACAAGAAATAGTGAAAAGCATCGCAATATTGTCGAATAATCGTGAAAAACGCGATATGAGCGATCAAAACGTCATGCAAACTGCAGAAAAAGGTGTAAAATATGGAGTGATCACGTTTCCCAACATAGATCATACTAGATACTAATTCATGCATTCGATTTTCAATTCATTTCAAGTATTAAATTAGATAGACCATCAAAAGAAATGCATGCATATAAATGGTAAAGCTGAAATTCACCCTAATGGCACGTCATCGAGAATGATCATTGTGAAAAACTAATAAGGCCACGAGAGATATCATCATGCGGACCATCCTCAGCAAATAAAGAGAAAGAATCGGGGAAAAGGAAAATAAGGAAAAACGATGCATGCATGGGGAAAATGGAAAATATGATGCAAAAATGAGAAAAAACGGAAAACGGGGTGAAAACAGTGGAAAAGTGAAATAAAAACTGAAATGAGGGAAAGAAAATGTAAAAGAAAAAATCAAAAATAAAGCGGTAGTGCTCATCCCCCAAGCTAAACCTAGCAGTGTCCTCACTGCTAAGAAATCGCTTGCGATCGGGATATGATGCTAGAGTGGTCGGGTGGGTGGTGGAATAAAATAAAAATAAACTAAACTAAAACGTGCAAAATAAAATAAAATAGAAAACATGATATGATGCAATTCAAAATGAGATATAATGCATGGGTTGTGCCTCCCCCAAGCTATGTAAAAGTAGGGCCCCGAAAAGACAGATGGGCACAAAATATATAGGGGAGGCAAATTGGGTATGAACTACATCAAGCAGAGGCACCACCCTCTGGGGTGGTGATGGGTCCCTCTGCTGTGGACCAGGGGCAGTGGTGGGTGGAAGGTCTGGCCGAAATTTATGGGGTGGATCGGTTCGCCAGTGGCAAACGAGGCTCTGGAGGAAGGGTAGGTCACGCTGGACCGACTGTTGAGTCATCACACCACCATGTCCTGCGAGGAGGTGCAAGGTGGAGAACCGGACGGGTTGGTCATCGTCGCGGAATGTAATCTCGTATTCTGCGTCACCTATGTAAAGTGGGTCAGAGGGACGTGGGGTGATGGGTGGTGCGAGGGGGGGTAGTGGTGGATGATTCGACGACGGTGTTGGCTCGGGTGGGCGAGCGTGTACGACGTGTGCGCCGGGTAGGCCTAGGGTTGGATGTGTCGGTGTTGGCGGGTCTAGCACGGCGCAGAGGCATTGTGTAGGTGAAGGAGAATAGTAATGTACTATGTAAAGAAGATAAGGGAACGAGTTTACCGACCAGAAAGAGGTTACGTTTTATTTCGGTGTCGTGATTGCCGCTGATCCAAATTATCCCCAAGTTTTTCAAAGAAGTATCTTTTGACGTTGGTAATTCAAACCTGAAGGAGGTAACGAGGAGGATGTCAATATATTTAAACAAGAGAAACAAAAAATTCAGTTTCGAACAGCGCTCGGTTGAATATTAAACGATGGTAGGCGGCCTTGTGGAGAAGAGGAACGGTTTCAGGAGAGATGGCGACGGCTGTGAGGAAGGAGGGGCGGTGTGGCCCAGCGGAGGGAGGGTTATCGAGTAGGGTTCGGATTGAAAAGGCAAAAGCGGGTAGGACGAGAAGCGCAGCGACCCGAACAGCAGCATGGCACGACTCGGACCAAGCAACACAGTTGCTTGGTCGAGTAAGATGGAAACAGGAACGACTCGGACCGTGCAACCTGAGTGCTCGGTCGAATATGCTGTGAACAAAGTGTGAGATGCATCTTCAGTCAGCTCGGTCGAGCAAGGAGCTGCTCGATCGAGTCGCCTCTTGCTCGGGCCGTGCTAATAATATTCTGTCCAGGTCGACAGAGTGACGTTTTCTCCCCAAATTTGATAGCCTGTAGTACTCGACCGAGTAGAAGGCTGCTCGGTCGAGTCGCCAACTGCTCGGGCCGAGCCGAAGATAGTCTGTCCGGGTTGACAGAGCAACGTTTTATCTTCAAATTCTCGGGCCTATAAAACTCGACCGAGTATAAATCTGCTCGGATCGAGTCGATTTCTACTCGGTCCGAGTAATCAATTACTCGGGCCGAGCTGACGTCATCCAGTTTTTCTGTATCTATGTTGCTCGACCGAGCAGTAAGACTGCTCGGTCGAGTCGCCTGATCCTTTTCTGCTCAACTTCCTAGGCTATCTCCTGCTGCAATCCATCTTCCTCCTAGTGATCTGCTCTCATATCGAACCTGCACAAACTAGGAATTCATTAATTTTCGTGCGGTTTTCAAAATTTTATTTCTAAAATATGTAAAATAAGAGTAAGAAACCAAAAAAGAGGATCCGGAATCCAAGAAATTGGGTTACCTCCCAATAAGCGCTCGTTTTTATTCGTGAGCTCGACTCCCTCGAATTTATCAGTTGTTGTCGGGGAAACCATCGAGGAAGTACGTCTCCTCCGGTCCCATTGGTTCTCCAGCCCTGTAAGGTTTAATTCTCTGACCATTAACCTTAAAGTTCATGTTCTTCCCTTTGAGCTCAACGGCACCTCCTGGGGGTAAGCTTACTATCTTGTAGGGGCCCGACCACCTCGATTTTAACTTCTCGGGGAAGAGGCGTAGTCTTGAGTTATATAGAAGTACCTGGTCGTTGACATCATGGTGAACAACCGTGATATTTCTATCATGATAAGCCTTGGTCCTCTCCTTGTATATCTTTGCATTTTCATATGCATGATGCCGAATTTTGTCTAACTCATTGCTGTGAAGGGCTCGTCTAGTGGCAGCGCTTTGGTAATCAAAATTCATTTTCTTTATGGCCCAATATGCTCTGTGCTCTAATTCTACCGGAAGGTGGCATGCTTTTCCATATACTAGTTTGTATGGGGTTGTGCCGATAGGAGTTTTGACAGCAGTGCGGTACGCCCAAAGGGCGTCACCCAACTTGTGCGACCAATCCTTCCTTGAAGCACTAACCGTTTTTTCTAGGATGCTTTTTATTTCCCTATTAGACACTTTCACTTGGCCGCTGGTCTGAGGATGGTAGGCAAGGGCAACCTTGTGATGAACTCCATACTTTTTCAGCATCGCCTCGAACTTTCTCTCGATAAAATGACTCCCTCCATCACTTATGATCGTTCGGGGGACTCTGAAGAGAGGGAAGATAGTATTCTTGAAAAACTTAGCTACTATCCTCACGTCGTTTGTCGGGGTGGCTATGGCTTCCACCCATTTCGAGACATAATCAACGGCAACTAAGATGTACTTGTAGCCATTACTTGACGGGAAGGGTCCCATGAAATCGACGCCCCAACAATCGAATAGTTATATCTCAAGGATGCCACGGAGAGGCTTTCGTTCTTCTTCGTGATGTTTCCCGTCCTCTGACATCTATCGCACTTCCTTATGTATTCATTTGCATCCCTGAATATAGTGGGCCAGTAGAAGCCACTCTGGAGAATTTTCACCATGGTTTTGGTGTCCGCTGCGTGCCTGCCACATGGTTGATCGTGGCAATGCAAAATGATGGAAGTTGATTCTTCTTTTGGGATACATCGTCTGATGATCTCGTTAGCGCACGTCCTGAACAGATACTGACGTGCGTTTATATTTCATATATTTACGCACGTTTTCTTCCATGTTTTTCCGTATTTTACAGCCGTCTTTTATTCGTTTTCTCGTTTTTTCTTGTGTTTTCTTGTTTTCTTTCACTTTTCCGTGTTTTCCGTGTTTTGTAGGAGTTTGCTGGCATTTGGGGCATAAAACAATGATATCATGTGTCCCCGGAGCAACGGGAGGAGTCACGCGTGATCCAAGGGGTCAAACGACAAAGATTGCATCTTTCAGCCCCTCACCCGGTCGGTTGGTCATCTCCAACCGATCGGGTGATGCACACGTGCACCACCCAGGCGCAGCTTGGAGCTCACGAGAAGTCACCCGGTCCGTTCAGTGACCGGATCAAAAGCTCAAAGTCTCTGGAATTCAGAGCTGAATTGCCAACCGATCGGGTGACCTTCACCCGATCGGTTCACCTGTAGCTGAATTTCAACAGCCGAGACACGAAGTTCCAACCGGTCTCCGCACCCGGTCCGCACCAAGATCCAACCGACCACATCCAAGATCCAGCCGACCGGTTCATCCTGACCGGGTGAAACCCCGCATTGCGCTGTAATTTTGTGGAGCGGCTCACCCGACCGGTTGACTTGTCAACTGATCGGGTGATGTCGTTTTCTATAAATAGAACCCTAGGTTTCCCAGATTCGGGAGTTGGTTATTTTTTGCTGTTTTCTTCATTTTGTGACGGCTGTAATTTTCCAGTTTTTGTAAGTTTTCGGATCTTTGTAAAACTTTAGTATTATCTTAATTGCTTTACTACCATCACATTTCTATTGTCTGATTATGATTTTGACGGTCCATTTTCATTTAGATCGCTTTTTAATGAATATTTGTGAGTAGTTCCCAAATCTGGGATTTTGGCGGAAACCCCTTCGGGGGCTCTTCCCGATGCGTCCATAAGGTTAGGAAATCGATAGGGATTAGGAATCTAACGGGTATGCGGGGTGTTTTATTGTCATCGGCGGGAAAAAGACCGCCTTTGACCGTTGGGCCAAGGGGGAATAAACTTGGCGGTTGACTCCCTAGCCATAGCTCACGCCCTTAGCGTAGACGTCAAATCCTAGCGTGCGGGAGCGGCAGGATGAGATGTTGGGAGTTATCGTTACGAGCTTAGTGCTCCCGGAGTCGATCAGTGTTAATGGACACGGGAGTGCCTATTGATCGAACCCGGGAAGTCCGGCGTATCATCCTGGGCACCGACCGGAATATCGGGCCCATGGGATGCCGGTACCACTTTCAGAGGCAACGTCTCACCATTAGACCCTAATTCTGATCGCCATCCTACCCGTAGTCCGTATCGGCGAGAGTCGC
The DNA here is from genome assembly GCA_030789695.1 of Scilla litardierei. NCBI lineage: Eukaryota > Viridiplantae > Streptophyta > Magnoliopsida > Asparagales > Asparagaceae > Scilla > Scilla litardierei. The sequence goes on from JAULAV010005505.1 coordinate 46,470, forward strand.
TCGTTGGGGTCGAAACCAAAGTCCCAGGTTTTTCCTTCATATTGTCTACACCTTGCATTCCTTTACCGTGACAACCCATCATTCGATCTGGGCTAGCTCGCCCACGGGGTGATTTTGATCCTCTTTGACACAAGCACATCCTCGCCTCCCTGTGTTCGACCCCCAAGCCACACTACAACACCGTGCGCTTGCGGTTACAAATATTTAAATCTCCTCGCCCCCGTTCGCATCATTGCACACCATCCGGCGCGCAAGAGCCGCGCCCGGCGGGGGCCCGGTCAAGTTTATGGCGCTGTTGCCAGGGACGCAACGTGCTTGTTATTTTTGGATCTCATGAACCCTAGTGGCTAGCTCTCATCCCTACCTCGCGATAATTTTCGCATTCTTCTTTTTCCTTTTTATTTTCTTATTTTTTATTTTTATCTTTATTTTTATTTCTTATCTTATCTGTTTCTTTCTCACTTTTCGCTTCACGGGTGTTTGTTGTTTTTCATGCGCAGGAGTTCAAGAAGTCTCGACGACTTGATCCTCGTTGATCCAGAGATAAACGCCACCCTAAGGTGTTTGGCCGTCGAGAAGCGAAGAAGAGAGGATCCTGAAGCCATGGGGGAGAACACCCCGCCTCACAAGTCCCTGTTGGAGTACTCGATGCCTTCCATCGAGTCCACCTCCGCCATCCGTCCTCCAGCTATTACGGCCCAAAGCTTCGAGCTTAAGCCATCTTTGGTGACGTGGATCCAGCAGGATCAATTTTCGGGTGCACCCATGGAGAGCCCGATTGAGCATCTAGACTCCTTCTTGGAGAAATATAACACCTTCTGGATAAATGGTGTCACAACTGAGGCGATCCGACTGAAGCTGTTCCCCTTCTCCTTGCGAGATAAGGCCAAGCTGTGGCTTAGGGGGAAGGACCCAAATACATTCAACACCTGGGAGAAGCTCTCAAATGCTTTCCTGACGAAGTTCTTTCCCCCGGGGAAGACCATGAAGCTGAGGAGTGAGATCTCCACCTTCTCCCAGGCCAGCCACGAGTCCTTGCATGAGGCTTGGACAAGATACAAGGAGATGCAGAGAAGATGTCCCCACCATGAGCTCCCTAAGTGGCAGATCATAAATCTGTTTTATAATAAGTTGAGGGACGATTTGAAATCTTCCATGGACGCCGCGGCTGGCGGGTCCTTCATGTCAAGAAGCGAAGAAGATGCCGGGCAAATTTTGGAAAATATGGCATCCAACAATGAACGATGGTGTGACGAGAGAGCCACACCAAGATCTGGGGGCATCCATAGAGTCGAAGACGTCGACAAATTGTCGAGCAAGTTTGACTTGCTGTCAACCCAGATCTCCGCATTGATGGTAGGCGCAGGTGGCGTCGGTACACAACAGATTGCTGCGGTGGAATCCGAAGTTTTTGGAGAGTTCGACGGTGGTGACATCTCACCACCATTGGATCAGGCGAGCGCATTATTTTACAATCCTACGGGGAATGCGCCATTTCCACCACGGACCAACTCAAACCCGGCCTACTCTCCCAACAACCGGAATCATCCGAACCTTAGTTATCGGGCGCCTTATCAACAGCCGGCTTAGCAACAACAGCAGATATATCAGTCGGCTAGGCCCCAGCAGCAGTTTCAGCAGCAGCAATTTCAGCAGCAACAACCTCCACCACAGTATCAACAGTATGCTCCTAGGAATCAGCAGCCCACCCAGCAGCAATACGGCCATTAGAGGGACATTTCTCCAGTTGAGTCCCTCCTGACTCAATACATCGCCAATCAGGAGAAAATCAATCTGAAGATGGAGATGGGACAAAGAGTCCTAACTGATCAGGTAACCCAGCTGGGGTTGCAAGTGGCGACCCTTCAGAGACCGTAGAATTTATTACCGCCACAGCCTGAGGTGAACCCTAGGGGGGTAAATCGGACCTTGGCGCTCACACATGAACACGAAAACGTGTCCGCCATCGTCTTGAGGAGCGGGACACAAATTCCTACTAGAGGGCAACCCAGGTAACCGGAAGCACCACTGGCCGTTGAGCGGCCAATTGAAAAAGCTAATGACGACGGTGCCCCGTCGCCAAAAATTGTGGTTCCGGAGGGACCCCCCGAAGAAGAGAAGAAGAAAGAAGAAGGGAGTTTGAGGGTATTCAAGCCCGTTGTGCCTTTCCCACAACGGCTTGCCAAAGCCAAAATCGATAAGAAGTATGGCAAATTCTTTGCCATGGTGAAAGATATGAGCTTACAAATCCCCTTCCTCGAGGCCATCGAGACAATCCCCTCATATGCCAAATTTCTGAAAGACTTGGTGACACGGGGATCTAGAAAAGAGAAGGTCGTGTTAACGGCGGAGTGCAGCGCACTAATTCAACGCGCAAATCCGCCCAAGCTCAAGGACCCCGGAAGTTTCTCTATCCCTTGCTCTATTGGGGAAGTGCAAATCCAGAGGGCGCTCGTCGATCTAGGAGCGAGCGTAAGCTTAATGCCCCTATCGTTGTACAAGAGAATAGGGATGGGAGACTTAGAGCCCACCGGCATGACATTGCAACTTGCTGACCGTTCGATCAAGTATCCGGTGGGAGTGGTGGACGACCTCCCCGTCGATGTGAAAGGAGTACATGTACCGGTTGATTTTGTGGTGATGGACATGCCGGAAGACAAGCATACCCCAATTATTCTTGGACGACCCTTTATGGCAACCGCCGGAGTTTTGATAGACGTGAAGAATGGGAAGCCTTCCCTCAATGTGGGCCAAGAAAGAGTCGAATTTGACTTAGGCTTGTCGATGAAGCATCCTAATCCCCCGGACGATCCGAGTATCAGTATGCTGGAGAATGAAGAAGATAGAGCTGTTGAAACAAGTGCCTGGGAAGTGCTCTCAAGGAATCCCCTCGATAGCTTGGGGGACCTTGGAGAACAAGTCGGCTCCCCAAAGAACGAAGTTGCTAAGGAGGCGGTCGCGCGACATTTGATCCCTCCTGGATTCCCTAAGTCTCCTCCCACGAGGAGAAAAGGAAAAGAACCCATGGACCTCACCGGTGATGAGGTTCGGATCCTGAAAAAAATGGCGGTAGACGCCAATTTGAGGGAGAAGCCCCCGGATCCTGTAGACAATGGGAGGGTAGTCGAGCAAATCTTTTTACAGCCGCCGACTACACCAATAGCCACAACCTCTAGAGCTGAAGAGATGCCGGATTTTGGGCATCACCCGTATCACCCACCATGAACATCATCAACGGGCGTCGAGCTAAACGGCGTTAAACAAAAGCGCTTCATGGGAGGCAACCCATGTTCTAAACTTTTACTCCCGTTTTAGGACTTTTTCTTAACTTTATTTTATCTATTTTTATAAATAAATCCAGCCGAAACAACTTCCGTGAAGGAACTTAGGCTATTTTTGGGTTTTTGCAGAAAACAAGGCCTCAACCGATCGGGTGATAACTCACCCGATCGGTTGGGATGTATCAGCTTACGGCCGTGTCTGTCACCAAATGAACCGACCGGGTGAAGAAAGATGAGACCGGGTGAGCAGACCAGGTGACCTGGGGAAACTCTCGGGAAAATTTTAGAATTTGTCAACCGATCGGGTGACAATGTGCGAGACCGGTTGAGGAACCGGGTGAAAAACTCTGATTTCTTGGGAAAATGTGTGGAGCAGTGAACCGATCGGTTGAGTTCTCAACCGATCGGGTCGCCTGTAGCGTTTCTTCAGCATCAAATTTCGACCTAAAGTCAACCGATCGGGTGACAACTCACCCGACCGGTTCGACTTAAAACCTATAAATACCCCCGACCCACCCGTTCACAAACCCTCGCCCGATCTCAGCGTTTCGCCGTCGTTTCATCTCCTCCAAGCACCCGACCGCCAAGAACACCTCTCCGACAACCTCAAATCCTCCATTAACCTCTCTCTCCACCTCCCCCTTGCATCTCTCCGTCTATTTCTCTCTCTCCCTCTCCTATTTCGCATTTCTCTAGCCCTAATTCCCAATACCAACCCCCACTTTCGAATTTTTTGCTGAAGAAGAGCGCCGCGGCTCCACACTTCTCCCATTGCATGGCATTGGGTCATCTACAAGTGAGGAGCTCGAATTTCTACGGGGTAACTTTGCTCCACTTCTCAAATTTCAATTTTTACCCTAGATATTTCATCTGCTTGGTTGTTCGTGTGTGTGCACTTTGATAATACTTTGCACTCATTTGCATCACTCACACGGACACATGGCCCGGGAGAGAGATAAGGGGAAGAGTATCATGCGGGAGGAGGAACCGTCTCGTAAGAGACGTAAACAAACATGTCCTCCTCCCCACACATGCGAACTGACACTTGCCCCTCCCGCACCTATCATTCCCCCTGTGGACCCCATGTTGGGCCCGCATGGGTACCTATTTAGGAACCAAGAGCAGAAAGACTTCTACCATAGACTAGACGCTCGGGGGTATTTATCAACCAAGTTTGCCCACACCCAATCACTCGTCGACCTCAGTGTCTTCACCGAGGTCAAGACTCTTTTCGCTAACCTTGGTTGGTTGGCCTTCCTAAATTCCTCTGCGGTATCCTACCCGTCACTCACCCTAGAATTCCTTTCCTCCCTCGTTTGTGAGTCGGGGTCGACTGTCACTTTCCGGGTGCCCAACCAAACCATACGCACCAACCTGGATACCATCAATAGAATATTTGGTTTCCCTATTCTAGGGCACAACGCTATCCGACACTACGGATACCCCCCCCGGAATTTGACGTCGATAACTTTTGGTTCTGCCTCACCCTACTAGGTCGCTATCCCCGAGGTAAGGCCAAGGCCTCCTCCATCATCCATCCCATATTTCGTCTGGCCCATAGGATCATATCCTTTGCATTTTTCCCGCGGGATGAGTCAGGCACCGTGACTATCCCCGATCTTTTTATTCTCTGGGCCATGACTTTCGCTTCTGTTCATGATGATGATGGGACTAGCTTTAGGGCCCCGACTGTCCCTGTCCATGCCGGCGATTGGCTTGTTTACAAGCTTCTCGAGATTAGCAGGGCCAGGAAGGGCAAGATCTGTTGTGGGGACATTATCACTATTATTGCTTCTTACCCCCCGTTTAATATCCATATCCCCCGTGGTCTTCCCATCGCCGCAGGACCCTCACGTCTAGATCTTGACGTCCTGCGGCACATTCATATGATTTAGCCCCGCCCCGACGGTCGCTTCGAATTCAATTACGGCCATCCCCCTCGCCCCTACACCATTCTCCCCAACCCTACTCGCATGACTATTGCTCTTAGGGGAGATTGGACTTTTCCGCCCTACCCTGAGTTCTTTGAGGGGTTGCACCTTCCTTTCCTTCCCACGGACGCACGTAGACCACCTTCCCCTGCCACCCACTTAGGCGTGCAGGATATTCCTGTATCCCGGGGAGATATTGGGGCTGGCCCGAGTCACCCTGTTTCTGCTCCTGGCCCCATCACTTCTGAGCACCTTTTTGCGGCCATCTCTGGCCTCGTGTCCAGTGCCGGCATGACCACTGCCACCGGCACTACTTCCACATCACCTGCCGGCACCACTTCCACCTCACGTCAGTCCACTTCCTTTGGTCGCCGCCAGGTCTCTGCCCGTCTTGCTCTAGAGAGGGAGGTCGCAGCCCTCCGTGATCTTGCCATGTCCTCTGCCCCCTCGGACCCATCACCGTCCTCCTTTCTCACTCACCCACGGTTCCTCGAACTTGAGAGGAACGTGGCCGCCATTCTTCGCCTCCTCACTCACCTCCACGGACCACCACCACCCACACCACCACCTTCACCACCTCGACGATCTTCTCCTCCACCCTCCCACACATCCCCACCCCCATCACCTCCCCCATCACATTCTTCTCCTCCACCATCCCACCCACCCCCACCACCTTCACCTCCACCTAGGCGATCATCCCCCCCTCCCACATCTACTCACATCCCCGTATCCACTTTTCCTCTCACGACCACTTCTCTCGCCTCTCCACCACCTCCTCCCTCCTCCACCGTCACTGGTTATGTGCGCCGCAAGAAATTGCAGGTGCGCTCCAGATCTCTTCCACCGCCACCCACTACCGTCACCATCACGTCTTCTTCCCCCATTTCTATCCCTTCTACCACAGCCTTGATCGTCGCACTTCCACTACCACCCACCACCATTGCCACTCCACCCATCATTCACACCACCACTGCACCTATTCCTCCACCTCTTTCTCCACTTCTCAGCACACCCCCAGTCTCCCCCACCCACCCATCCCCTCCCTCTTCCGAGGAGGGCGAGGACTCGCCTTCTCCTGATTTTTGATTTCACTTTGTTTTCCTTTTTGACATCCCCATTGCCTACTTCTGCACTTTCACGATCTTATCTCATTGCTAGCACTGTCATGTCTAGCTTGGGGGAAGTCTATTTTGGGTGTGTTGTCGTGTTTTGTTCTTGTGTATGTGCTTGTTTTACTTTTTGTCGTGTCGTGTCGTGTGGTTTGATCGTGTCGTGTCGTGTCGTGTAGTTTGTTCATTTTCTTTCTTTCTTTTTCTATTTTCGTGTCATATGGTTTGATTTTGATTTTTCTTTATTTTCATTTTCGTATCTATGTTTTCCTTGTTTTTTTTATTATTTCTTTTTGTGTCGGTGTGTATTCCCCCCTCCCATTTTCATTGCCCTCCCGTACTCACTCTTATTGCATTGAGGGCAATGCAAGCTTCAGCTTGGGGGAGTCGCACTTCATGCGTCGTTTGAGTCTTTCTTTTTCGTTTTTGTGTCGTTTTCATCGTGTTTTTAATTTTTCTTTTCTTCTTTTTATCTCTTTCTCCTAGAGATGAGCACTATGATGGATAATTGCCACAAAATCACACACACCTAGCATGGCATCGATAATCACACTCACTAACCCTAGGATATCGAGTCCCCTGCATTTCACGCATCGTGGGTCCACTTAGATTTTTTGTGAGTCGTGTGTCGTGCCTAGCCGTGGGGTGTGCTTCTACTTTGTGATTCACTTTATATACCTGTCCAGGAATGACCCCTAGATTATCATGTTTCGATATGAATATGCGGTACTTATTTCTACTGTCTGCTTCTTCTACATACTATATATATCGTACGCTTCATTTCGCATGTGTCGGGATTCCACAATTAAGGACTAGGATAACCCATCTAGCCCATGCTCTAAGTAGTGAAAATAGTTTCCTTTGCCCAAGTGTTTAGATTTCGACTTCTTTTTTGTTTTACTTGGTGCAAATCCCCTCGCCGTGTACTGTTCTCCCACTTGGGAGAGTACACATGTGTATAGCCAAAAAACCCCAAAAATCGAAAAAAAGGAGAAAAGAAAAGAAAAACCCAAAAAGAAGAGAAATGAAAAGAAAAGAAAAAAATGGTATATCCAAAAATCCAAAAAAATCCACAAATACCCAAAACAAAAAAAAATTCCCGTGTGAATATTTTCCTACTTGCCGAGAATAAAGGGAAGGCGAGAATTTGCACCGAGTGTTCTTCTCCACATCATCTCAACCCCCATCAGATTCGAACACACTTGGATTAGGAATCTTTTTTAGCTATTATCTAGGCTATAGTGGTGTGATTTTCTTAACCCTAGTTGTGGAGTCCCTGACGCATGATATGTTTCGATTCTCTCTATTCTCATGCATGCTTGAACCATATATTCGCCGCTTTACTCGAATCGAATTGATATTTGGGTCATTTCCTAGGTTTGCGTATATCGAGCTTTATCGCACATCGTAGATAGTGACACGGACTGCTAGCGCACGACCACACTCACTCGCGCTTCACCGCGTGGGCCCACGGCACTTGTTTGGATGTAGAGTGATGTGATTTGGCGTTTGCTTGCTTGGTGTGTCGTTTTTGATTTTGTTGGCCCTGACGGGTGATCTAGGATATAGAGTTTTCTTTTTTTTTCTCTTTCTCTCTATTTTTCCCCTCCGAGCTCCTACTCTCACTCGTCTTCCTCGAGGACGAGGAAGAGTTCAGCTTGGGGGATTTTGACGTGCGTTTATATTTCATATATTTACGCACGTTTTCTTCCGTGTTTTCCGTATTTTACCGCAGTCTTTTATTCATTTTCTCATGTTTTCTTGTGTTTTCTTGTGTTTTCTTGTTTTCTTTCACTTTTCCGTGTTTTCCGTGTTTTGCAGGAGTTTGCTGGCATTTGGGGCATAAAACGATGATATCATGTGTCTCCGGAGCAACGGGAGGAGTCACGCATGATCCAGGGGGTCAAACAACGAAGATTGCATCTTTCAGCCCCTCACCCGGTCGGTTGGTCATCTCCAACCGATCGGGTGATGCACGCGTGCACCACCCGGGCGCAGCTTGGAGCTCACGAGAAGTCACCCGGTCGGTTCAGTGACCGGGTCAAAAGCTCAAAGTCTCTGGAATTCGGAGCTGAATTGCCAACCGATCGGGTGACCTTCACCCGATCGGTTCACCTGTAGCTGAATTTCAACAGCCGAGACACGAAGTTCCAACCGGTCTCCTCACCCGGTCCGCACCAAGATCCAACCGGTCGGCACCAAGATCCAACCGACCTCATCCAAGATCCAACCGACCGGTTCATCCTGACCGGGTGAAACCCCGCATTGCGATGTAATTTTGTGGAGCGGCTCACCCGAACGGTTGACTTGTCAACCGGTCGGGTGATGTCGTTTTCTATAAATAGAACTCTAGGTTTCCCAGATTCGGGAGTTGGTTATTTTTTGCTGTTTTCTTCATTTTGTGACGGCTGTAATTTTCCAGTTTTTGTAAGTTTTCGGATCTTTGTAAAACTTTAGTATTATCTTAATTGCTTTACTACCATCGCATTTCTATTGTTTGATTATGATTTTGACGGTCCATTTTCATTTAGATCGCTTTTAATGAATATTTGTGAGTAGTTCCCAAATCTGGGATTTTGGCAGAAACCCCTTCGGGGGTTCTTCCCGATGCATCCATAGGGTTAGGAAATCGATAGGGATTAGGAATCTAACGGGTACGTGGGGGTGTTTTATTGTCATCGGCGGGAAAAAGACCGCCTTTGACCATTGGGCCAAGGGGGAATAAACTTGGCGGTTGACTCCCTAGCCATAGCTCACGCCCTTAGCGTAGACGCCAAATCCTAGCGCGCGGGAGCGACAAGATGAGACGTTGGGAGTTATCGTTGCGAGCTTAGTGCTTCCGGAGTCGATCAGTGTTAATGGACATGGGAGTGCCCACTGATCGAACCCGGGAAGTCTGGCGTATCATCCTGGGCACCGACCGGAATATCGGGCCCATGGGATGCCGGTACCACTTTCAGAGGCAACGTCTCACCATTAGAACCTAATTCCGATCGCCATCCTACCCGTAGGCCGTATCGGTGAGAGTCGCTCGTTGGGGTCGAAACCAAAGTCCCGGGTTTTTCCTTCATATTGTCTACACCTTGCATTCCTTTACCGTGACAACCCATCATTCGATCTGGGCTAGCTCGCCCATGGGGTGATTTCGATCCTCTTTAACACAAGCACATCCTCGCCTCCCTGTGTTCGACCCCCAAGCCACACTATAACACCGTGCGCTTGCGATTACAAATATTTAAATCTCCTCGCCCCCGTTCGCATCATTGCACACCATCCGGCGCGCAAGAGCCGCACCCGGCGGGGGACCGGTCAGATACGGATCATCCCAGAAATAACTCTTTGCATCATGCAGGAATTTCCTCCTTGAATAGGTCACCAACCCGTGTGGGACTATGCCGCTCACCAAATAATTCACTATATCAGCGTACCAGGGGGCTTCAGAGGAATTCGCCACAAATAATTGTTCGCCGGTGAAAGAATCATCAATCGGCAAGCTATTGTCCACATGCCTCTGAATTAACCGCGACAAGTGGTCTGCTACCACGTTTTATGCTTCTTTCTTATCTTTGATCTCGATTTCAAATTCTTGGAGCAGGAGGATCCACCGTATTAGACATGGTTTAGCATCCTTCTTGTTTAGCAAATATTTCAACGCCGTGTGGTCCGTATGGATGGTCACCTTGGATCCCAAAAAGTAAGATCTGAACTTCTCGATAGAGTAGACTACGGCTAGCAGCTCTTTCTTCGTGGTGGTGTAGTTCTTCTGAGCGTCATCTAAGGTTTTGCTAGCATAGTATATAGCATGGAGCTTCCCCTCCTTTCTTTGACCAAGCACGACTCCCACCGCCTGATCACTAGCATCACACATAAGCTCAAATGGCAGATTCCAGTCTGGCGGCTGTATAATCGGAGCCGAGATGAGAGCTTCCTTTAACCTGTTAAAAGCTAGCAGACAGGCGTCAGTGAACACAAAAGGAGCGGCCTTGGCTAGGAAATCCATGAGCGGGCGAGCAATATTGGAAAAATCTTTTATAAAACGTCGGTAAAAACTGGCATGCCCTAGAAAACCACAGATACCCTTGAGGTTGGTGGGCGGCGGTAAACTTTTGATAACCTCTACTTTGGCCTTATCAACCTCAATTCCTTTAGAGGTGATGACATGCCCAAGAACAACTCCTTCTGTTACCATGAAATGGCATTTTTCCCAATTCAAGGTAAGATTATTGTCTTGGCACCGTTCTAAGACCTTGGAACAAATTAGCTAAGCAATTATCAAACTCGGTGCCATAGACGGAAAAGTCGTCCATAAAGACCTCAATAATAGTCTCGATGATGTCCGAGAAAATAGACGTCATACACCTTTGAAATGTGGCAGGTGTGTTACATAGCCCAAACGGCATTCTTCGATAAGCGAAAGTACCGTAAGGGCATGTGAACGTGGTTTTCTCTTGGTCTTCCCGATGCAACGGGGTTAGGAAAAATCCGGAGTATCCGTCTAAGTAGCAGAAATATTTGTGCTTAGCTAAGCGTTCGAGCATTTAGTCTATGAAGGGCAGAGGGTAATGGTCCTTCCTGGTGGCTTTATTCATCTTCCTTTAATCGATACACATGCGCCACACGGTGACGTTCCTAGTGGAGATTAATTCATCTTTTTCATTTTTACGACTGTCATGCCCCCTTTTTTAGGGACAACCTGCACGGGACTAACCCATTTACTATCAGAGATTGGATAAATGATGTCAGCCTCTAAAAGCTTCAGGACCTCCTTTTTCACCACCTCTTTAATGTTGGGGTTCAACCGCCTTTGAGGCTCAATAAAGGTGGCATCCTTATCCTCTAGGTGAATCCTATGCGTACATATGGTCTCGCTGATACCCTTCAGGTCAGAGATGGTATACCATATCACTTTTCTGTGAGACCTAAGGATTTTCAGGAGACTCTCCAGCTGGGGTTCGGTGAGGGCCGCATTCACAATAACAGGGTAAGTGGAGTTTCCTCCCCTAGAAAAGCATATTTCAAATTTGCGGGGAGGGGTTTTAGTTCTACATGAGGGGGCACTGTACCCACGTCATCTCTTGCCTGCAAGAAGGATGCATCCCCGATCTCGGGTTCGGAAGAGGAAAATTCTTCGTTTGCGGAGTTATATGAGGAGCAGGGAGATGATGGTGCGTCGAGGCAGACGTCTGCAGGTTCCGATCCCGTGGTGCACCTGTCAACAGAGGCAAGTTTTTCAGGTATGAGTTCGCTATCAGACATAAAATCTTGAGTACTTCCCTGGTCAATGTGGTTTTACGATGGTGATGAGTCTGGGTGCTTTTCATAGGCATGTTCTTTCACTGAGATCTGCGGAAGGCTATCGTTATAGAAACATAATGTATCTCCCTCATACCGCACATAAATTACATCAGCTACGGCGACACCATCCAAGGCGTCCGCATTATGGAAGGCGGTTGCGATGAAAACCGAGAGCTCTTGCGTAGCTGGGTCGTCCGTAGGGAATTCAACTGGGCCATGGGCCCACACATCAGCTACCACGCTCTCTAATATCTAAAGCATCTGAGAATTATATAGTGACTCCAATTGATGAGCCTCTCCCCAATATGCATCAACAGGTGGGGCCTCAATGGTTTGAAGGAGCATCACGTTCTCTTCAAAGCTTACTCGAATATCATATTCAATGGTACCTGCATCAGAAACCTGGTTCATTAAATGATCCATGACTAGTTGTTGATTTGCGTTACCTGCAACATAGGTTCCTGAGCCAATAAATCGAACTGCATCGATCAGTTCTCTAGCTGCGCATTCAACCATGGACTCATCCATGTGTGAGTCTTGGAAGCTGTGTAAGTGATAAGGAGAGAGACTGAACTCCTCTGAGTCGCTATCAGAGTCACAGGTCCACTGCACTTGCATTACCATCTCCATTATGCCTGATTGGTAAGGAGATAATCGCTAGATGGAGGAAGATGTTAGTAACAAGGCAGATAAAATAGAAAGAGAATGAAAATGGTGGAAAGGTGAGAAATGGACGGAATGCTAGCAAACTTCACAAAATAAAAACAAACTGAGATGGAACACTATTGGCATCCCCGACAACGGCGCCAAAAACTTGACGCACCCGTAACCTACACCTAGGTTCCACCTGGCGGTGTCACGATCGCCAGGCGTAGTATGGCCCCTAGGCTACGATTTCGGGCTCAATCCGCAAGCAGATGGTGTCGAGTTATAGTATAAAAGATTTTCGAATCTCACAGGGATGGTGATAGTGTCAATTGGTTCTCAGTTTATTTCTAATTCTAGAAGTGAGATAGCTATCGGGGTAAAAGGTTTGTTTGGGGTGATGTTGTTGTAACATTAATAAAAGGGATTATGGCTTTAGGGATCACCACTAGGATCGTTGGGGGTCGATGTAGGATAGGATCCTTGCATTGCATTAGGGCTAGGGAATTAATCCCCTAATTTGTACCACTCTCGCGGGTTAGAATTGCGGGGTATTTCGGTGGCTCTCGTTGATGCATTGGCGGTAGTCATTAACGTAGCGGTATAGTTCGTCGATGGGTCCCCTCAAGGCACGAGCCGGGCATGGTCACATGCCTTGGTTGGATCCATCGATCTCCTTATTCGAATCCTTAGATACCCCTTAATCACATCAATTCCACAGACCGTGGGCATGATCTCAGTACGGGTTATCTACAGATTCGGTAGGATCAACCAAAATACAACCCTAAATCCCCAATTCAACGAAGAGATCCATATCTACATTTCCCCCTAGAATCCTAGGGCTAACCCATCAACCCTAGAAAGAATCTACTTACACATCGTAATAATAACAAATAAAATCATTGGTCCCAAGAAGAGGGACATTATAAAAATCGAAATAATCCAAGAGGAAAAATACAACGGGCAATGGAAAAGAATTGTGATTTATCAAAGAATTCCAAACGTAGGAAGAACCAATAATATTCCCAATGAATCTCGATCGATCCGAAAGTTTCTTACAAAATTTAGTCTTAGAAATCCTCACAAAAATCGCCTAGCTCTCCCCCAAAAAAACTCCCCAAAAAGCCCTAATGGAAGCTCTCTACAATCGCTCCACTCTGTGAGCCTTCAGTGCCCCGAGATCGCGCGCATCGCGGTCTTTCAAAACTTTCCAAAAATGACCTTGGGGTTGCCGACCGAGTAGGCTACTCGGTCGAGCAACAAGCTGCTCGAACAAGCACTACAAAAAATTAAGGTTGCTGCTCAACCTACTCGACCTAGCAGCTTCTTGCTCGGTCCGAGTAGGCGTAATCTCGGTCAGCTGCTTGGGGCGTGTCACTTGAAGGCTTCAGCTGTAGAAATTGAGGCTGCTCGACCGAGCAGCTGAACTGCTTGGTCCAAGTCAGCCCGTGTTAGCTCCCTCCAAAATCTGATATGACTCGGTCGAGCAGCCGAGCTGCTCGAACCGAGCATATTCTGGGAAAATGCTGCAGAGGCTCCTGGGGCTGTGTCTCTCTCTGCTCTCTTTCTTCTCTCCTCCAATGGCCCCAAAAGTGTGGGAAACTCCTCCAGGGCCCTGCCAATGAGCTCAAGAGCATTTCGGATGTGTCCATACCCAAGTGGGGGTCCAAATCTCTCCAAAATCCCTGAAAACTGACAAAACACTACGAAACTCGAAAATATTGTCAGAAATGCAGTATCGTAGTAAAATGAGGGATTTGGAAACGAAAATGGCATGAGATGCAATGGAATTATGATATGAAAAAAGTGTAAAATATGGACACATCACTCGTCGTCGAGGAAGATGAGTAAAAAGCGAACCCGGCGGATAAAAACGAGGAAAAAGGAAAAAGAAGATAGAAAAGAAAACGAAGAGGGAAGTGCTAAATCATTTTCTCAGGATGTGGACTTGCTTACTCAAATAGCATTCGGTGAATAAAAACATGCCAGAGATTTTTATCTCGCTATCATGATCATATAAGGATGCATTTGATATAGAAACACAAGAATATCAAAACAATTTGAAAAATGAAGTCATTCTAGAATTAGCATCGTCTGAAGCGTCTAAAGTAATATACATAATCATAGACCACACACTTTTCAATTGATCACTTTCTATTTGGAGTATAAGAGGTATCACACAATATGAAGTAATAATAATAGAAAGGAGTGGTTTTCATGAAGTGCATGCCAAATCTCAATTCCTGGATTTCTTAATACTTCTAGTAATCTCCCTGAGTATAGAAAATTACCTAGCTTAGGTTGTCATGCACAGACAAGTAGTCACACTCTCACACATCATTGGATCATCTCACCCAAGCTTATCTATAAGCGTGGTGGCATCAGATAAAACAATAAGACTTTTCCCCATTTTTGAAGCTCCATAAAAAATAAAAGAGGGAAGAAAGAGGGAAAGAAATGAAATGGGATCGTGTATGAACTTCTTTTCTCTCTTTTTTTCTTTCTTTTGCTCTTTTTTTTTCTCTGTTTTTTCTTTTGGTTTTTTTGTATCAATATATACAATAAGGATCCCAAATCAAAAGATAGAGAGATATACATGTAATACTTTTTCTTTTTGATTTTGGGGGTTGGAGCATGGACTTTTATAGCAATGGGGATATGCTAATATAAGATTCGCTAAAGGGAGATTCACCAATGATTTTAAATATAGAAATAATGCTCAAGATATGTGGAGAAAGAAAAGTATGGAACGCTCAGTTCACTCTATAGAATGTACACAACAACTTTCAGCAGAGTAATGTAATTTACTCAGTTTGATTTCAGAAAGTAAACTAATCCAGTTATATCAACATAGCATACATTCTGTCAACCTGAAAGTGAAGCATACAATTTTCATGCAATAAGAAGTGATATCAGTCAACAAAGCAGTACTCCAAATATAGGCAATCAATGCGTGAAACTTGGTGTGTTTTCTATGAAGAGTATACCATGTAAATCATTAGACTCAGCTAATAGAAGAATTTCATCCACATTCATATATATATGAAGGTGCAAGTTACTATCTCGAATGCATAGCAAAGCATAACATATGATATCTGAAATAAAGACGATGGCACGACAAGATAATATGCTTATAGATATAAGCTAATTCCACGTCATCATCATCACAGAAAACTCATCTCTAGAAAAAAAGGTAAAAGAAATAAGGATAAAAGAAAAGTAAGATCTACTGTACATATGCAGCACACAAAAAATAAGAAAACGTGATGCATGTGGAAAAAAATGAAAAAGTGGGTGAAAATAAGTGTAAAATAAAGAAAGGTGGAAAAATAAAAGTAAAAATGAAGAAAATGTAAAGTGTGTAAGACACTCACTCCGCCATGCTAAACGGCACAGTGTCCTTACTGTGCAAAGTGTGGCACACGGAGAAATAAGATATGGGTGGAGTGGGTGAGGATGCATGCATGATGAAGGTAAAAGAAAATGACATGGATGTGCAAGTGATGCATGCAGAGATCAAGATCGTGTAATATAAGTGTCCCATGAAATATACATCATCTCTCCCAAAATGATATAGACAAATATGAGCAAAAAGTGATCAAAATGTGTGGGGAGGAGGGGTGCAAAACCAGCAGTCAGAAGATATACAGCAAAGCAGCAGCAAAAGTATGAGAGGCATCTAGTGCGTGCCTAAGTGTGTGGTGGAGCACCAGCACCGTCCTGTGGTGGACGTGGTAGAGGCGGTGGTTGCTGGGTAGGTGTAGCGGCAGGTGGCGGCTGTGATAGTCGTGCAAGAATCTGGTTCAGGCTAGCCTGAATACTAGGAAGTAAAGCGACGCAAGACTGTACAGCACTAACGGTAGCGGAGAGCCCGAAAATCTCCTCTGAGTCCACTAACGGTCCCCTCTAGAGCACGCATGTGCTGAACTAGGGTGTCGATAAAGAAAAATAAAGCGTGATTCAACAACCTCAACTAACGGTGGATGAGTGAAAAAACGGTGTGGTAAATCAACAAATATAACCTAAGTGGGTAGGGTTAAAGAGCCAAATGGGAAGTTAGGATAGCTAAGAGAGAAAGCAAGGGTTGTGGGTTCACTAAGAATGATGTTAATTAAGCTCTAATTACACGCATATAACTCAATTGATTATCTGGCTAAGGACACTCAATCGGAAAATTTAGCTTTTAAAAACACAATAATTAGTAATATGGATGGATATATCATCATAGCACTAATTAAATTAGGATCATGGTCTCTTCTCAAAGAGTGCCCACTTGGGTCTTAGCCAATTACAATGTGCCCTAATAAGCACCCAACATCAACATTTAAAATGAGCAAGAGGAAATTAAAGCTAAAAGTAACAACCAATCTAGATGAATCACAACCCAATCCAATCAACACTACTCAATCATACTAAACAAAATGAGATTCATAAAAAAATTCATATCAAGTTTAATACGAAGAGAGAAATGCAAAATACACAAGGGAAAGAGGAGATTTCACCCAAGAGCTCTCTAAGATTAAGCCTCTCTCTCACTCTCTTGAGCACCTCCACCAAGCTTCCATCATCCTCCCATGGCCTCCAAGCTCCACCCAAGCCCTAAAAAATCAAAAAAACCTAAAACTGTCCGAAGAGCTCTCCAAAAAATCAACTCTGGCTCAAAAAACGCATCTGCCTCCAAATAACGCAGAGAGCGGGCTACGGGTCGGGTTTCGGAGCGCCCGACCCGCCCGCATCATTATATGCGCGCGCTGGAGCAATGGGCCGGCCACTGGGTCGGCCCGCGAAAGCGGCAGCAGCGTTTTTCGTTTTTTTTAATTTACAAATGCAGCGGCCCGCTCCAAGAGCGGGCCGCTGAATGGGCCGTTATTATTATTTTTTAATTTCTTTTTAAACTCTTCCAGAGGGCCGCTGCTTCCAAATGATGGCGCAGATTGCGCCACGTGGCGCCTTCAGATCGCGCCACGTGGCGCCCCCCCCATCAAATTCCTTTTTATGGGTTTTAAACCCCCATTTCTCCTTCCAAAAATTGTAGAAAAAACCTATGATACTCAGAAAATTACCAAAAAATTCTGGAAAATCTCTAAGACTCCCACGAGTACCTGAAAAATATGAGGAGAAATTATTCCATATGATGAGAAAATTAATATAATAACTATTATAAATAAATATTGACCTCCCAAAATTCATATAAAATATTCCATTGCTCAAATAATTCCCAAAAATGGCGATATGATCGCAATAATAGCAGGAGCATATGAAAAATAATAGGAAGCCAATAAATACGATAAAATCTATATTTTGTGCAAAGAATGAGAATAAGCTCTAAAAATGACATGAAGTAAAAATATACCCAAAAAGAGCAAGTTTAAGCCTAATCTTTAGCACAAAATGGGGGTAGTTAGGGGGTATAAATATACACTTTTCATCCCGAATCAGCGGTAGAGCAGAGGGTCGAACAGGTGAGGAACGGGGCTGCCTCGCACGGCTACCGTAAACAACAGGTGTAACTACCGGGTGGGGCTGTAGTGCTGTGGTCACTAAAAGACGCTCAGCCTCTGTGAGAGGCTGAGATGCAGGAATGGTCGAGAAAGAGGGAGCAGCAGCAGAGGCTGAAACGGTGACAAAGAGCGAGGAGGACGGAGAGGTCGGTGACACAGAAACGGGGACAGACGTCACGACACTTTCGGTGAAGACAGCTGCAGTGGAGACGGAAGTGTCGACGGCTGGGGAGGCTGTGAAGTGTGCAGAAAATGACTCCCCAGGGGCCGAGAATAAGAAAGTGGAAAGGGTCTCCACTGTGAAGGCAAAAGAGGGCTCGCCGCTCTCAATAATGGTGGTCGGACGCTCAGGGCTCACAGCAGAAATGGGATCGATGGACATCGGCACAGAAGTGGTGGTGGTGGACTTAGCAAGTGAACTCTCGACACTGACGAGGTGTGGACCGAGGTGTCGAGAGGTGCAGACAGATCATGTGCAGGCTGAGGGATCTCCAGGTCCAGAGGTGGAAGGAGGGGCTCCTGCTGAGCACCCTCAGGCTCTAGCACGTATGCAGCAGGAATGAGGGCGTCCATCGCTGGAATCCACTCCCCTCCTGCGGGTCCAATATGGGTCCGAGAGGGACTCGGAAGAACCATGTAATCTACGTCGAAAGGACCATGCAGCCATACCCAGTGGTGTTGACCATGAGGGCATAGCATCCTCATGCGGGCCATAACATCTATGGAAAGAGAAGTGGGGCCCGAGGGTCGTAGCAAACCAGCTGGAAGGTCTACTCTGCACATGGGAGCCAGAAGAGTAATCAGACCGTCGCAATAGATAGGCGTCCTAGCATCGACAGAGATAACGATGCAGTCCAAGTACCAACTGGCTATGTCAATCTGAGTGGCAGGGAGAAAGACGTCTCCACCTCTCTCAAAGGCTCGCGCTCGAGTCATCCCATAGAGCATGTAAAGCTCAGGGGTCGACATCGTCCCCGGCTCATACCTCACTAGGAAAGTGGTTACCATAAGGCGTGGTGCATTACGAAGGCATGGGTGGAGGATAGCGGAGGCCTTGGCCTGGTTAGGGTCAAAGGTGAGGGGCGATCCCGTGATACGTGTCCAGAAGGCGTGTGTGTCGAATGACGGCGGTGGGATGTACATGGGACTATAGGCTCGGTCTGGGTCTGGGTCTGGGGGCCACTGAAAGTAGGCTCGGAGCATGTCGAGAGTGATCTCGCACTCACGATCCATCAGTCGAAACGAGCAACCCCCAGGAGTCCTAGCAATAGAACTCAGAACGTCTAGTGTCGGACGGATGTAAGTGTCTGTCAACACCGACAAAAAGTCACGCCACCCCACATTGTCATACACCTGGAGTAGCCCCTAAAGTACCCCTAGGTGCTCAAAATCAGCAAGGTGCACGAACCTAGAAGGTACGATCGAACGATGGGTGATACACTCAAATCTGGCGTGGTGTGTGTCATCTCTGAACATAATGCCCAGTGTGTCGAAAGCAGGGGCGGGCTGTACCGGTGGTGCTGGAATAGGTGCGGTAGGAGGCGAAAGTGTGGGTGGTGGCGGGCTAGGTGGAGGGGAGTCCACCATAGCGGAAGAAGAGCCAGGATTGCTGTTCCTCTTCTGCTTGGAAGCGGGCGCCCGCGTGCGTGACCTAGTGCAGGCGGCATGTGAGCCGCGGAATGTTCCTACCCAAATGCGAAGTGCTGTAAATAAGGAACGAGTGTACCCAAACATGACGCGAGTGCAAGCAGTGGATGCGTGCAAAGAGTCACCTCCTCTTAAGAGCTCCAAATCAGCCCATGTATCTCCTCCAAGCTATCCTGAAACAAAAATTCATAAATTAGCAATGAATATTAATACGTATGGGGTAAGATCAGGGATAATAGATATATATCAAGATTAATTAGAATTTGGGGTTGAGTTGGGCGTACAAAGTGGAGATATGGAGAAAAGGAGGAATTCGAGCGAAAGTGGGGATGTGCGACAGAGGGAGAGTGGAGCCGGCGACGTGGAGTCGACAGCGGTTGTCGGCGCTGGGTGGCAACTCGGGCAAGGATGGGGTTGGCTCGGGCGATTGCAGGGGAAGTCGAAGAGCTCGGAGGGAAATTTTGGGAAATTTAGGAGTTTTGGGATTTGAGCCCGCGACGTTTCAATTATAAAGGATAAGTCACTCGGCCGAGTGACGCATTCACTTGGCCGAGTAGCACAATTAAATCATTTTCGAAATTTTTCTGCAAATGTTGTGACTCGACCGAGCAGCGATCCCACTCGGCCGAGTAGAAAATGGCCACTCGGCCGAGTGGCAATGCCATTCAGTGTTTTTCAAGTGTTGAAAGTGTCAAATACACACGGTCAAGTGATAAAGTCACTCGGTCGAGTGGCATATGAATTACAGAGAGTGGTTTTCAGAATCTTCACTGATCAGTACCCTGCTCGACCGAGTAGGGTCTTCACTCGGCCGAGTGAAAATTTCACTCGGCCGAGTGGGCTGCTGTTTTCAGCTCCAACTCTCTGTTTTTGCCCCACTTTCTGTTTTTCTTCTCCCCGTCAGTTCCTTCCTTCTCCTGAGGCCTAAGCGCATTCCTGGAGCGCTCTCCTTTGCCATAGTTGTCCTCCATTCAAATGATTCCTTGTTCTCCATCTCCTGTCATGAAAAATAGAGCCCGTTGTCAGGGTTTTCATCACCTCTTGACTTTAAACACTAACAAAGATATAAAACAAAAATAAAATGAAGAATTCAACTAGAAATAAGATAAAACCATCTGGTTGCCTCCCGACAAGAGCTCGTTTGAGGTCTTGAGCTCGACCCCTTCAGATGCTCGTTTAAGCGTCAAACTTGTCGGGAAGGCCACTTGGATTTAATTGTTGTTGTTCATTGATGTTCCTCGGCTCCCCTCATCATAGGTGGTAATGGGGGATGAGTCCCCCAAGCTTGAGCTTTTAACGTCCTTTTTCTTTGCCGGCGGTGACAATTTCTCGTCTGGCGGAGGTTTCTTCAAATTCTTTGCCGTAGAGAGCTTGCATAGCTCTCTAATCCTTACGACATCAGTTTCGTCCTTGTCATCGTCCATAGAAGGATCCGACAGGTCTCCCATCATTTCTCCATCTTTAGAAGATTGGCCCTCTTCGAAGCCATCATTGTGTAAGGCGTCGATAGCATATGGCATAGCATCATCAATGACCGCATCAAAGAGGTCCATGTAATCAACTTCCTCCATCCAAGGCATGTGCTTCATTGCCTTAGGTATGTGAAACTCAACCTCAATGTTTCCGACGTTCAAAGACAAGGTGCCCTCTCTCATGTCAACTATCACGCCGACGGTGGCCAAGAAGGGTCGTCCAAGAATCAGCGACGTATCGCCCTCCTCTTTGATATCCATTACCATGAAGGTGCACAGCAACCAAATTCCTCCCGGTACTTGGAGCGGTATGTTCTCTGCAATTCCCGCCGGCCTAGTGATCCGACCGTCCGTGAGTTGTATTCTCATATCTGTCGCCTTTAGGTCGGTCCACATATTTAATTTTCTAAACATAGTGAGGGGCATGAGGCTCACGCTTGCTCCCAAATCTACCAAGGCTTTTTGTAGCAGGACTCCTCCAAGCGTGCAAGGAATGCGAAAGATTCTGGGATCTTTAAACTTTGTAGGCGCTTTCTCCTTCCGGGTAAACCATGTACCTTGCTCGGCGAGCATGATCTTTTCCTTCCGCTTCTTTCCCACAATCAAGTCTTTTAGGAACTTAGCGTAAGACAGGATTTCTACAATAGCATCCAAGAAAGGAATATTCAAGCTCACTCCTTGCAAATACTCCAGAAATTTGGCGAGCCGTTTCTCAATCTTTGCCGTTGCCAACCGTTGTGGGAAGGCTACCAGTGGCATGTAAGTGTGCTCCACTTGTGGCATATCAATTTTAGATTTTTTGCCATCTTTTGGCTCTTTTGGACACTCCTCCTCATTGGTCAGCTCCTTGTCATCCAAAATTTCTTCACCCGGTTCCTTGCTTTGAATCATGGCGGGGGTAGTGTCCTTCCCGCCCCTTGTAGTTACCGCCACAACCGCATTGATGTGGCTAGTATTACTCCGTGGGTTTTGTTCCGGCTGAACCGGCAATTGTTGAGTGTTCTTATTGAGCAGTGCTAGTTGCTCCGATAATTGTGCTACGACGGTGTTGAGAGAGTCTTGTTGGGCCGTCAATCTAGCATTTATCTTCTTTTGTTCGGCCATGAATTCTTTGACCCTCGCTTCATGTTTCGACCTCGGCGGTGCTTGCGGTGGATTCAGAGCTCTCCATCCTTGATTGTACCCCGGTGGTCTATATGGTCCCACTTGTTGCCTCGGTGGAAAGTTTTGTTGTTGTGGCCCTCTTGGTTGATATTGCGGTTGTTGTGGAGGTTGGGCTTGTAGTTGTTGCAGTGGTAGATTCAAGGCTCCATCAATATTAGCATATGAAAATCCTGGGTGATTTCTCGTAGCCGGGTTTGCCCAATAACCGGTGCTTCTCACAATATATTGAACTTGCTATATAGCTCCTTCTCCTTGCTCCCCTCCAACAAACATAACATGAGCTTGGTCTTCCCAATCGCTCATGCTTCCTCCCGGTGTAGAAATGATAGGGGCTCCATGCGGATCACTAATCAACTTCTCTAATCTCTCCACGACCTTGTGGAGAGAATCAAACTTCGTAGAGAGCTCCGCTACGGTCTTTGCCTCATAAATACTTGTCGGCTTCAAGGATAACGAAGAATGTCCTCTCTCGTCGCCCCATTGTTGGTTATTCGAGGCCATCTCCTCGAGTAAGGCCGTAGCATCATCCGGCGTCTTAGACAAAATAGCTCCATTGGCGGTTGCATCGATTATTTGCTTGGTGCCCGGTTGCAGTCCGTTGTAAAAGCTATACACAAGCTCCCATGATTCAATACTATGATGGAGGCATTGGTGTTGGAGATCCTAGAAACGCTCCCATGCCTCAAATTGAGTTTCCTGAGGTCCTTGCTTGAAGGACATGAGCGTGCTTCTTATCTTTACTGTCTTGGATGGTGGGTAGAATTTGTTAACAAATGTGCTCACCAACTCATCCCATGTAGTGAAGATTCCCTCGACTTGCGTCCTCAACCAATGTAATGCTTTGTCTCGAAGAGTAAACAGGAAGATGCGCAGTCGAATAGCGTCGGCCGGCACGCTGGGAATCTGAAAAGTAGCACATTTAGACAAGAACAACTGTAGGTGGTAATTTGGGTTTTCTTGGGAGTTCCCATGAAATGGGCCTTGTTGCATCAACACCATAAGTCCCGTTTTAAGCTCGAAGTTCTTGTCCACCGCCAACTCCGGCATCACAATAGATGAGGTAGTAGATGTAGTCTTAGGCCGTAGCCTATCTCAGATAGAGACAAGCCTAGCCATGCGTGCCGCTAACTCCTCTGGTGTCTCCGGAGAGGTCATATGATCTCCCTCTATAGCAAGTCTCCTCTCGGCTCTAAGCCTCTAATCGCGTCCGGATATACACCCGAAAAACGACTTGTAGTCTTACCGCAAGCGCACGGTGTAGTGGCGAGCGGGTATCGAACACAGGGAGGACAAATGACAGTATCTTACTTTGATTACCTAGCTATCAAGAGAATAAGAATAGTTTTGATGTAATAGTCACAATCGTTCAAATAGCAAGAAATATCAATATAATAAAGGCGTCTATGGATAGGAAATCCCACTACGAACCGTTTCTTATCCTTGTGAATCATAAATTTCATTGTTGCTAAACTTGAATATAGGTGAACTAGTCGCAACTTAATGTAGAACCAAGCTCACGCTCTCGTGCTATTGCCGGTCTATAGCAAACCAAGAACATGGCCCACTCTCATGCAAACCCTAGCCTAAGCCGCTAGCGTGAAGATCGACATCATCGTCCAATCGCATCTCGAGCCCATTCTCGTGCAAACTCGAGCTACGATTTAGGTTATGATGGTTCGTATTCATCCAATCTCTTGCAAACGAATATTAATATAGATTAATAATTAAAAATCCTAACTTTGGTCCAATCTCTTGCAAACCAAATCTAGAGAATTTTGATTATTAATCTAAATCGAATATCTAGGCCTTCCTATCAATTGGGATCCAATCTCTTGCAAATCCCAATCGATATGAATTCCTAGCTACTCGTAATAAATCGATCACAACCTAACCATTATCAATTCTAGCAACAGCTCTACAAATTCATCACAATTCAAAGATCGGGTCCATATGGTTCATCCCCATGCCCTAGAATGACGGAACTACTCACTAATCATCATGAGAATCTCAGAAATAACAACTATAATCATGGCACAATTCATTGCAAAGAAGAAACAATTCATAAAAATTAGTTTTTAACAAGAAAGAACAAACCAATAATGTCGCCAATGATCTCCAGCTGAGATTTCACAAAAGAATATCCGTCAAAAACCTAATAGAAGTCTCTAAAAATAATTCAAGTCTCCCATAAAACTAAGGTAAAAACTAGGCTTAAATACAAGCCAAAATCATCCAAAAATAGTGACAAAAGTGCCCCTGCGCAGCCCAGAATTCGCAGCCCTAGCAGCAGTCGGAGAGGGTCACTCAGCCGAGTGACCCTTGTCACTCGCCCTAGTGACAAACCCTGTAAAATAACAGTAACTTCGGGATTTTTAGGGGTCTGTCTCTCGGGGTGGCTCAGTCGAGTAGGCTTCTTCGTTCGACCGAGTAAGTAATCATACTCAGCCGAGTGGGCTTCCTCTGAAATTCCAGTAAATTGGCAGCTTCTCTGGACAAATTCTCTGTACCACTCGGGCGAGTGAGCTTTCTCACTCGCCCGAGTGGACTTTCTTACTCGGCCGAGGAAACATGGAAAATCTTCAGTGCGTATCCGTTTCACTCGGGCGAGGGTAATCCTTCACTCGGCCGAATGAGCAGTCTTGCTCGGCCGAGTGAGGTGCTCCTGAGCTCCTTTCTTCTCCTTTTTGCCTCCTCGTCGATCCTATGAAATTCCTTCTTCTTCCGCTCATCCTCTATCGATGATAAGTCCTCCAATAAGCCGTGGGTGACACTCCGAAGTGCGTGAAAATCCTCTGATCTCATTTTCTCTCCAAATCACTCCATATTTCCTGAAATACGACAAAAACAAGAAATAGTGAAAAGCATCGCAATATCGTCGAATAATCGTGAAAAACGCAATATGGGCGATCGAAACGTCATGAAAACATGCAGAAAAAAGGTGTAAAATATGGAGTGTTCAGCCTCCTTGCCGTACGCTCGAGCTCAGGATCAAATAATACATCTTCTTGATGTGCATTTGATCTCGTGTACATGCACAGAAAAAGAGAGTCTTGATGGAATTGTTAGCACGATAGAGGAATAAAAAGGTAAAAATAAAAAAAGAAAATAACTAAGCAAAGAAAATAAAATACAGTCGCCTCCCCGGCAACGGCGCCAAAAACTTGATCGCGTCCGGATATACACTCGGAAAACGACTGTAGTTTTACTGCAAGCGCACGGCGTAGTGGCGAGCGGGTATCGAACATAGGGAGGACAATTGACAGTATCCTACTTTGATCACCTAGCTATTAATGGAATAAGAATGGTTTGGATAATAATGTCACAATCGTTCAAATAGCAAATAGAATTCAATATAATTAAGCGTTTAGGGATAGGAAATCCCCACTACGGATCGTCACTTATCCTTGTGGATCATGAATACCAATGTTGCAAAGCTTGAATGTATGTGAACTAGTCGCAACTTAATGTAGAACCAAGCTCATGCTCTCTCGCTATTGTCGGTCTATAGCTACCTAGATTAGGGCCCACTATCATGCAAATCCTAACCTAAGCCACTAGCGTGAAGATCGATATTATCGTCCAATCGCATCCCGAGCCCATCTCGTGCAAACTCGAGCTACGATCTAGGTTATGATAGTTCGTATCCGTCCAATCTCTTGCAAACGAATATTTGTATAGATTTATAATAAAAATCCTAGCTTTGGCCCAATCTCTTGCAAACCAAATCTAGAGAATCTCAATTATAAACCTAAGTCGAATATCTAGGCTTTCCCATCAATTGGGATCCAATCTCTTGCAAATCCTAATCGATGAAAATTCCTAGCTACTCGCAATAAATCAATCACAACCTAACCTTTCTTCAATCCTAGCAACAATTCAATTCATTCATCACAATTCAAAGATCGGGTCCATAGGGTTCATCCCCATGCCCTAGAACGACGAAACTACTCACAAATCATCATGGAAATCTCAGAAATAAAGCAATAGATCAAAGCACAATTCATTGTAGAGAGAAAGAAATTCATAAAAATAAGAGTTTTAGCAAGAAAGAACAAACCAAATTGCGCGTCTATGATCTCCAGCTGAGATTTTCAAAAGGAATAGCCGTCAAAAAATAATACAAGTCTCTCCTAAAACTAGGGATAAAACTAGGTTTAAATACAAGCCAAATTAGTCCAAAAAAATCCTGACAGTATTGCTCGTGCGCAGCCCAGAAAACCCAATTTGCGTACCAGTCGGACGGCGTCACTCGGCCGAGTGACAATGTCACTCGGCAGAGTGACAGACCCAATAAAAGACAGAAAGTCTGGGGAAATTGGGGGCCTGTCGCTCTGTCTGACTCGGACGACTGGGCTTCTCCACTCGGTCGAGTGAGCAATCTTGCTCGGCCTAGTGGGTCTTCTCAAAATTTCCAGTAACTTGGCCGCTTCTCGGAAGAAAATCACTGTCGCACTCGGGCGAGTGAGTTTTCTCACTCGGCCGAGTGAACTTCCTTGCACGGCCGAGTGAACATAGAAAATTGGTAGTGTGTATCTATTTCACTCGGGTGAGTTCAATCCTTCACTCGACCGAGTGAACTGGCTGTTCGGCCGAGTGAGCTGTATCTGGGCTTTTTTCTTCTCCTCCTCGCCTCCTCGTCGATTCTATCAAATTTCTTCCTCTTCCACTCATCCTCTAGCGCTGCTAACTCCTCAAATAAGATGTGGACGATGCTCCGATGTGCGTGAAAGTCCCTTGATCTCTTTTTCGCTCCAGATCGCTCCATATCTCCTGAAATACGACAAAAACAAGAAATAGTGAAAAACAACGTGATATCGTCGAATAATCATGGAAAACACAATGTGGGCGATCGAAATGATATGAAAACATGCAGAAAAAAGATGTAAAATAAGGAGCGATCATAGGCACCCACCACACTCCTCATATGGTGCTTCCCGCCCGTCACCTCACACACATCCAGCTGTCCAGCTTCACTGGATGATTCCTATGGTCGAGCCACTCCCTCCCCTACACGTACTCGAGCCCCTCGGACCACCGGTCGAGGTAGCCGATGACGATCCGGTACCACACTCCCCGGAGTTCGAGTTGCATGACATTGCTGCTTTAATTGCCTGCCTCCCAGTACCACCTGCTCACTCATCATCTTCTGGAGCCATTTCTTCCACCACCATTGTATCCACCGTCTCCACCACAGTCGAGTCTTCGGGAACTGTCCCCACCTCTTGTCCCGAGACTCAGCCTTCTGTCTCCACCATTTTTGTGCAGGAGGGCACTGATTTCCAGTCTGCTCCTGACCTTACAGATCTAGATTATTCAGAGCACGACCCTACCCCCACTCTTCCTCCTCTCAGTGACCTGATAGCTACACTTCCTCTATCCTTAGGTCACCAGATTCCACTTTCTGGCACCTCTTCCTCCTCATCCGCTGCCATTTTTACTGAGAGCGTGTCGACGTCTGTCTACTCTTCTGTGTCGTCGACGGCTCTTTCTTCTACCACCGCTGAGTTTATGTCGAGCTCACCCTCTCCTACCTTTCATGCTAGGCACCGTGCACCACCTGCACGAGACCGACTCATGAGAGTGGTGACTCACAGACACATCCCCCACCCTCCACCCGACTCCCGTACTACAGATGGTCGCTTGACAGCTTAGAGGAGTCGACCTCTCTCCTTCGGAGAGATTTCGATGACTTCGTACACTCGATGGTGACACACCACTCGAGAGTCGAGTCAGACTTGGCGTCCGTCAGAGATCTCCTGAGGACACGTGGACCCCCACCATTGATCCTTGCACATGCTCCACCACCCAGGTCAGACACTGTGACCACCTCTGCACCACTCAGTGCCTCGCTTTCTCAAGCTTCTGCAGAGCATGTTTCTACCTCTTCTGAGTTGGACTTCATTAGATCCCATGTCTGCCCTAGTGTTATATTCTGCTGAGCCCTCCAGTGCCACCATTGATCTCACCACCAACCCACCGATGACTCCTGGTCCACAGCAGAGGGACCCATCACCACCCCCTGAGGGTGGTGCCTCTGCTTGATGTCTTCCTTACCCGCTTTTGCCTCCCCTATTTATTTTGTGCATATCTGTCTGTTCGGGGCCTTACACTTACATAGCTTGGGGGAGGAGCCACCCATGCATCATATTTCATTCCGCATTGCATCATGTCATGTTTTTATTTTATTTCCTTTTTCCACAGTTTTTATTTTATTCCACCTCCCGCCCCACCCCTTTAGCATCACCTCCCGCCTACTAGCGTTTTCATAGCAGTGAGGACACTGCTAGGTTTAGCTTGGGGGATGAGCACTACCGCTTTATTTTTTATTTTTCTTTTACATTTTCTTCCCTTATTTCAGTTTTTATTTCGCTTTTTAACCGCTTTTTCACGTCGTTTTCCTTTTTCTCATTTTGCATCATATTTTCTATTTCCACCATGCATGCATCTCTTTTTCTTCATTTTCTTATCTTCTCTGCCTTTTTTCTCTTTATTTGCTAATGATGTTACGCATGATGATATTTCTCATAGCCTTATTAGTCTTTTACAATGCTTGCTTTCGATGACATGATATTAGGGTAAATTTCAGTTTTACTATCTATATGCGTGCATTTCTATTGCTGATCTTTCTGATTCAATGCTTAAAATGAATTGAAAATCGAATGCATGAACTAGTATCTAGTATGCACCATGTTGGGTAATGCACCTAGGTTCACGCATCACTAGAACACTTGGAGTATCTGTTTTTATCTTATTCACTTTTAATTGCATGCATGCTGCTATTGTGCTATTTACTGCATGCCTTTTTCAGTATTCATCTAGAGGAATGAAAATATCCATGCTATCTATGAGTTTAGTTAATGTATTATTTTATCAAACCATTGTGCACCCTCTTATGAGTGAACCAAGAGTTATACTATTTTCTCTCTCTACATATCTATATATATCTCTACATATCAGTTGGTTACACCCCCATAGCTATCTTTACAGCATCTAACTTCCCAAACCCAAAAAAGAAAAAGTATAGCTTCTAAATAAAAAAAATTAAAAAAAAGAAAAAAAGAGAGAAAAGAAAAAGAAATGTGTATATATTCATATGTGAAAAAGAAAAGAAAAAGTAAGAAAACTGAATAAACACTGTTTTGTATCTTTTTATTAGAAACTATCACTTATACTGGAAGGAAAAAGAAAAATTTCATATCATGTTCCTAGATGCGACGCCTCAAGCTAAGCTTGGGGGGTAAACCAATTGATCACATGAGTGAGCATGACATTAGAGTGGAGAAGGTGCATAACGAGGAGATTTAATAATACCTAAACTTTACAAAATGCTTTAGTTTTTGGAGATTTTTCATGAATCAAAATGAATAACTGAATGGCATGACTTTTTCTATTCTCTATTGCATGTTGTCTGATTTCTTTATGCTCCATGTGTATCTGTGATTGAAAAGGGCATTGTCAACTTTTTTATACTAGACTCTAGGGATTGCATGCGATTGATATGAGTTTATGGTGTTATTTCAGTAGATCCTTATCCTTTTCCTGCATTGCATGCCAGATATATGATTTGTAAAACTAGAAATTTCCAATAGCATGTATGTTTATTATTCAAAGCATCGTGATTTACTATTTAGGCCAAAGATCTGACCGAACATCCCTAGCACCCTCCACTCACTTCTATTCCCTTCTCTTTTTACTTTTCCTCTCTTTCTATTTTTATTTTCATATTTCTTTTTGTTTTCCTCCCAGCGTACCGATTATTTGTCTTCCTCGAGGACGAGTAAGAGGAAAGCTTGGGGGATTTTGATGTGTTCGTACTTTCCACTATTTTCATATCATCATTTCATTGCATCCCATGTCATTTTCGCATCCAAATCCCACATTTTACTACGATATTGAATTTCTGACGCTATATTCGAGTTTTGTAGTGCTTTATGAGTTTTCAGGGATTTTGGAGCGATTTGGGACCCCACTTAGGTATGGACACATCCGACACGTTTGTGAGCTCATTGTCGAAGATCTGGAGGGGTTTGCCATACCTTTGGAGCCATTGGAGGAGAAGAGAGAGCAGGAGGAGAGGAGAGAGCTTCAGCAGCTCCTGGAGAGATTTTCCCAGAAGACTCGAGCGAGCAGAGGAGCTGCTCGATCGAGCAGATGCAAAGAAGAAAAAGGGGGCTGATACAGGCTGGCTCAGACTGAGTAGTTCATCTGCT
The DNA here is from genome assembly GCA_030789695.1 of Scilla litardierei. Classification (NCBI taxonomy): domain Eukaryota; kingdom Viridiplantae; phylum Streptophyta; class Magnoliopsida; order Asparagales; family Asparagaceae; genus Scilla; species Scilla litardierei. The sequence goes on from JAULAV010005505.1 coordinate 76,725, forward strand.
CGGTCGAGCAGCGTCGAATTTCAAAGTGAAGCAATTATAGCGCACGGCCCGTGCAGACTCTTCAGTGATCGAGTCAGCCTCTGCTCGGACCGAGCTGAGCTGACTCGGCCCGTGCAGGCAAAGCGATGATTTTGAATAAATTTGATTCCCTGTAGCGCTCGGTCGAGTAACTCATCTGCTCGGTCCGAGCGACTGAACGAGCAACGCACTGCTCGACCGAGCAGCCTACTCGATCGGCAGTGCCAGGGCTATTTTTGGAAAGTGTCTTCTGAAGCCGTCGATTGCGCAACGCTTGGGACTGAATGCGGAGAGCTGGCGACGGCCATTGGGGAGCGACTCACTTAGGGATTTTTGAATAGTGTTAGGGAGCATGAGCATAGGAAATTTTGGAGAGTTTATTTTAGATTAATTTTTGTTAAGGAATTTTGGATCGAAACTTGGAGATTATTACTTTTGTTCTCGATTGCTCTTGTGTTTGGGAATCTGGAATTTTTCCTAGATCTATAAATTGCAAATCTAATCTATCTCCCGTTGTAAGTCTTCTACTTTTATTCTTTTGATTGCTACGATGTCTTCGTCTATAAAAATAGTGTTTTTTATTCATGAATATTGCCATGTGTGAGTAGATCTTTCTAGGGTTGATGAGTTAGCCCTAGGATCCTAGGGGAAGATGTAGATCTGGATCTCTACATTGAATTAGGGGTTTAGGGAAGTTTTTCGGTCGATCCTACCGAATCCCTAGATAACCCGTACTGAGATCATGCCCACGGTCTGTGGAATTGATGTGCTTAAGGGGTATCTATGGGATCCGAATAGGGAAATCGGTGGATCCAACCAAGGCTCGTGACCATGCCCGGCTCGTGCCTTGAGGGGATCCATTGACGAACTATACCGCTACGTTGACAGATACCGCCATTGCGTCAACGAGATCCACCGAAATACCTCATAATTCCAACCCATGAGAGTGGTACGAATTGTGAGATTTATCCCCTAACCCTAGTGAAACGTGAGGATTCTATTCCAACGTCGACCCCCGATGATTTTAGTGGTGATCCCTAATGCCCTAGCCCTTTTTATTAGTAAAACAACAACAACACCCTAAACAACTCCTTCAACCCGATAGCTATCTCACTTCAAGATTTAGAAGTAAACTGAGAATCCATACACACTATCAACGTCCCTGTTGGATTCGATATCATTTATACTATAACTCGACATCGTCCGCTTGCAGATTGAGCCCGGAATTGAAGCCTAGGGGCCATACCACGCCTGGCGATCATGACACCACCAGGTGGAATCTATGTGCAGGTTTCAGGTGCGTCAACTACCGACCGAGTGACCTTCTGCTACATGAATATGCCCTTCAGCTTGAAGAATGCGGGGGAAACCTACCAGAGAATGGTCAACAAGGTGTTCGATTCCCAGATAGGAAGGAACCTAGAGGTCTATATAGATGACATGTTGGTCAAGTCGAAAGGGCCAACTGACCACATAGCCGACCTCAGGGAAACCTTCGAGCGGCTGCAGAGACACAACATCCGGCTTAACCCCTCGAAGTGCACATTCGGGGTGAGATCTGACAAGTTCCTGGGATTCATGATCACCAATCGCGGCATCGAGGCTAACCCTGACAAGATCGATGCTTTGATCAACATGCGGGAGCCGACCACAATCAAAGAGTTGCAGAGACTGAATGGACGCATCGCCGCCCTGGGGTGTTTTCTGTCTAAATCGGCGGAAAGGTCCCTTCCTTTCTTCAAGACCCAGAGGAAAGCAATCGCGGAGACCACCGATAAAAGGAAGACTGTGCCATAGGACGAGGACTGTGTCCGAGTGTTTGTCAAACTCAAGGAGTACCTCCGCAGTCTGCTGCTCCTCTCCAAACCGTGAGAGGGGCAATCACTGAGCCTCTACCTAGCCTGTACGGGTGAGGTGGTGAGTTCAGTGATGATCAGGGAGGATAATGGAGTGCAGAGGCCGGTGTACTATACCAGCCGAGTTTTGAAGGATGCAGAGTGACGGTACACGCCCATGGAGAAGCTCGTGTATGCCCTCGTGCTCTCAACCCGAAGACTCTGATCCTACTTCCAAGCTCACACGATACTAGTCCTCACTGATTCTCAACTCGAGCGGAACCTCAAGAGGTTCGATCGGATGGGGAGGATGCTGAATTAGGAAGTGCAGCTAAGCGAGTTCGACCTTCGATTTAAACCGCGGACGGCCATAAAAGGGCAGGCCCTGGCGGACTTTATCTCCGAATGCACCATAGAGGGAAGAGACCCCACTGAAGAAGAAGGCTTGGCTGCAGTAATCCCCCAACACATGTCTTTCCTTTCAACTGACATCATTCGTACCAACCACCCAGGGGACGAGAATACGTGGGTAGTCTACGTAGACGGATCAGCTACCCGGGCAGGAAATGGAGCCGGTATAGTAATTCGATCGCATGATGGAAGCGTCGTCGAATACGCACTTCGGTTCGAGTTTCTGGCCACCAACAACGTGGCCGAGTATGAAGCCGCCATAAACGGTTTGAGGATGGCCATATAACTCGGAGCCGAATCCCTGCGCCTCCTCAGTGATTCGAAGCTCGTCATCAACCAGTTACAGGGGGATTATAAGGCACGCAAAGAGGCGATGCAGAACTACCTCGCCTCGGCCAAAGCTGAGCTGTCCAAATTCAAGCGAGCCGAGACCCTCCATCTACTGCAGCAGGAGAATGCCCGTGCGGATGCCCTGTCCAAGCTGGCCTCCTCTTCTCCCAAGAAGGTAGGCCGCGCCATCTACATGGAGAACCTCCACTTCCCCAGTACGGAGGAGAAGGAAGTCATGGCCATCGACGAGGACCCCAACTGGATGGATCCGATCGTTCGATATCTCTCCAGTGGGGAAGTACCGACAGACCTGGATGAACGCCAGTCCCTGGAACGAAGGGCACTCCGGTACGTAATCCATGAAGGGACGCTGTATAAAAGACACTGGACGAAGACGGATGTCCTTCCCTACATCAAGTGCATCAGGTCTTGGGAGGCCGACTATGTCCTCTGGGAGGTACATGAGGGGATCTACGGGAATCACCATGGGGGTAAGACGATCACCCAGAAAGTCTTGAGGCAAGGGTATTACTGGCCAACCTTGGTCAACGACGCTACTGAATACATCCAAAGGTGCCAGGAGTGCCAGAGGTTCTCCAAGCTCGGCTCGTCCCCCCCCCCCGTCGGAGCTCATTCCGATAGTCAGCCCCGTGCCTTTCGCAAAATGGGGACTCGACATCCTCGGGCCTTTCACTTTCGGTCGGGGGCAGAGGAAGTACTTGATCGTGGCGGTGGACTACTTCACCAAGTGGATTGAGGCAGAACCCCTCGCTTCGATCACTTGGAAGAAGGCGAAGAGCTTCATGTGGAATTTCATCATCTCCAGGTTTGGGATTCCCCGAGCCATTGTTACTGACAATGGAAAGAAATTCGACTCCGTGGGGTTCAACGACTTCTACACGGAATGGAGGATCAAACACCTTTTCTCTTCGATGACACACCCTCAGACCAATGGGATGGCGGAGGCTGCCAACAAATGCATCATTGAGATCCTATGCAAGAAGGTGGAAGGCGCTGAAGGGAGCTGGCCGGAGGAACTCCCGGGGATACTCTGGTCGTACAGGACGACTCACATACAAGCCACGGGTGAAACCCCCTTCATGCTCGCATATGGTGCCGAGGCAGAGGTACCTATGGAAGTAGGCGAGGAGTCCCTCCGCATAAAGCACTTCGATGAGGAGAGGAACACGGAAGGCTTGGAGCTCGGTATGGAGCTCATGGGCGAGCGATGGGAGCAGGCCTTAGCTACTATCATCCGGCAGAAGCAGAAGGTAGCCCGCTACTACAACACCCGGGTTAGGGGGAGGATCTTCCGCCAAGGGGATCTGGTCCTCAGGAAGGCTGCCTTCAGGCCAGAGATCACTCGCAAAGGGAAGATGGTGGCTAAGTGGGAAGGCCCCTACAAGGTCACCGAAGTCCTCGGACCCGCGACCTACCGGCTAGCTAATTTGGAAGGGAAGGTCCTGACTCACACCTGGAACGCCGAGCACCTGCGCAAGTACTATCAGTGAGATCATCTGCAAATGTATGTCTCCCTTCCCTCTATCTGAATGAATACGTTGAGAAAGAAGGAACAAATCATTCTCGTCTTTATTCCCCTGATAGACTCACTCGGGATGAGGAAAACCTCATTGGATGAACGTCTCGACGGTAGACCATAACACTAGGGATCAAACCCCCTAGCAGGATATCCGCACAACCGGCTGGTAGGTTGGGGGTGACCCCCGGCCAGTCAGTTAGGAGGATCGATTGTAAGGCTGGGGGCAACTCCCCCAGCAGGTCGGTCCATTGTCCAGTCATGAGACTGGGAGTAGCTTTCCCAGCAGGCTGAACGACACCAACCGACCATAAGGCTGGGGCAACTCCCCCAGCGGGTCGGTTAACTGGCCGAATGTAAGGCTGGGGGAAACTCCCCCCAGTAGGTCGGTCATAGGGCCGACCGTAAGGCTGGGGGCAACTCCCCCAGGGGTCGGTCATGGGGCCGACCGTAAGGCTGGGGGCAACTCACCCAGCGGGTGATCTCAACGATCAGTTATAAGACTAGGGGTCGCACCCCTAGCAGACTGACCGACCCAACCGACTGTAAGGCTGGGGGAAACTCCCCCAGCATGTCGGCGTATCGATCGGCTGTAAGTCTGAGGGATAGCTCCCCCCAGCTGGCCGACGGACCCAATCTACCGTAAGACTGGGGGCAACTCCCCCAATAGGCTGGCCATCTAATCGCTAGTAGGGCCCAAAACGGGACACTCCCTGAGGAGGAGGATGAGCAAATCACGAGCCAAAAATGGAACTTCATTTTCAAACAAAAAGGGGGAGGCATATTACACAAAAGGCTGAGCGCTGGTTTTTCAAAAAAATACAAGGCTAACGGACTAAGACCATGCTCCTTCGCTTGCACCCGGAGCCCCTTCCGGAGCACCGACTAGTTGCTCAGGGGGTCCATCCCGAGCCTCTTCCTCGTCTTCAGAATCCAGCCGGAGCTCCTCAAAATTGATCCCCGAGAGCAAAAATTTTTGTTGGATCTTGGACTGGTAGTGGGAGAATCCCCTTTCGAACGCTTTGAACATCGCCTTGGCCACAAAAGACGTGGCATACTCATCCACATCGTCCCAGGCAATCCGTTCGGGATCTACCGCTCCCAGCTCTCGGATCCGGCCCTCGAGGACGGCGACCTGGCGCTGATGCTCCGCCCGCTCCTTCTCAGCTTCACTGGAGCTCGTATTGAGATTAGCCAGTAGAACTCGCTCTCTCTCCTCTGCCGCTTCCAGGAGGCTTGTGAGCTCTGTGGCGTCGGCTGCGACAACAGGGTTGGTATCCACGCCAGCTTCGGTAGATGTTTCGACAGCCTCCATGAGCTCGGTAATCCGATCCCTGGCCTTTGCTTTCTCGACTAAGGTCAGGGCCTTCTCCAGCTCTGACTTCTCCAAGGCGACGGAGAGCTCGTCCACCTGAGTCTCCAAGGACTTAATGCGTTCCTCGGCTAATTGGCTCGCCTCTCCTTCCCTCCCCTCGGCCTCGGGTTTCTGCATCGAGTCGGCCTTGGCCTGCGAGAGAGCCACGAATTGACGCCTTATCGAAAGCCGATCGAGGATTACTACATCAAGAGACGAGAATAAGACGAAGACAACTACTAGGAAGAAAGGGAGCGAAAATCCTCACCTGCTGACTAGCCTGGACCACGAAGGCAGCCAGGCAATCACCTTACACCCCGTCCAGCATGGATTGATCCGAAGGGAGGCTGCATTTCTCAGCCAACCAAGCCGTCACCCCACAATCAGAGAAAACCGACTCCTTCAGCCCCAAGGGGAAGCGGGGGCAGAGTAAGTCCTCGCTTGACTGAGGAAGATCGATCAGAACTAAGCGGAACATGCCCAGGGACCGCTCGTAAACCTCGAGGAGTGGGCCCAGCGGCGGAAGCAAGGGCCCGGCCCAGGGCCAAGAGACTTCAGATGAGGAGGGCTGGGCCTGAGCCTCCGGTGGAGGGCACCGACCTCCGTCGGTTGGACGTAGGCCTTTTTCAGGATATCCACCAATGGGGAGGGTGGAGCTTGCCCCTCGCTCTCTTGGAACCAACACCGGAGGGCCTGACCTACTGTTTCTTCCGGACTTCCAATACATGATCCCTTCGCCGTGGGTTGGGATCTAGGGTGGTGGTTGGGAGAGAGGCTGGGGAAGGACCGGGGGCGAACCCTCCTGCACAAGAAGGGAGAAGGTGGGATCAGAACCGGCCGGATGGGCCTCGGACATCAACTTCCCGAGTCCTGGACTTCAACAAAACTCACCGACGGGCCACAGGGTCTTTCGCAGGTTAAGGCCAGAGAAGAGGACGTCGATCCTTCGATCCCTAACTGGGACCGCCAACAAGGTGTCGACCACCTCGAGCTCAGTGTCAGTTGGATTCCCTAGCTCGAGAACCAGTGTGCTGGCTGCCCCCCAGCGGGCCGGGAAATCCACCTCCGAAGGGAAGCCGACGAAGATGTATTCCCCCTTCTAATGTTTCAAAGAGCTCGACAGCCCAAGCACCAGGCTCTTCTTTGGCTGAGCACTGATGTAGAGCTAGGCCCCCGACTGATGGTGACTCAGGCTATAGAATTGGGCGAAGAGTCGGAGAGTCGGCTCAACTCCCTTCAGCATGCAAAGAACGACGAACCCAATAATACACCCAATGGCGTTGGGGTAGAATTGGCATAAAGCCACCTTGTAAGCTCGCACGAACTCGATGATGAAGGGGTGGAGAGAGAACCGAAGCCCGAATCGAAAACTTTGTTCATATACCCTGATTTCCTGAGGACCAGGGAAGCAAATCCGCTCGTCGACCTCAGGAGCCTGGATGGAGCAGGGGGAGAAGATAGCTGGTGCGCAGATCCCCAATTGAGGAGGAGCAGACAGATGAGGGCTACCCAGGAATTTGGGGGGCACCCCTTAGAGCTCTCCCCCATGACAATGCACCATCGTGATGGAGCTGCGAGGTGGACCTGGAATTACAGCAGCATTCGGGCGCCCCGAACCAGTGGCAGAAGAGGACGACATGAGGCAGGGCTTGAGCAAGACCTGGGTCTATGGGGAAGGAAAGGAAGAGGAGGATGTCGATTGGAAAAGCAAAACCCTAGTTCGGTGGACGACGGCCTCCTTTTATATCGTCTCCTTGAGACTTACCCTCGCATTGCGAGGACGATCGCACGGGAGCACGTGGCAACATCTGGAGGCCGACAGTGTTTCGAATCCCGTAGAAGTTCAAACGAGCCGCATCATGATGGCCTCCATTTAATGGATTGACCTCGACTGACGCGCCTGTCAAAATCCTCAAAAGTCACATCGCCTGAACTGAACCGGCAGAATCCGAACGACTCGGACGATGGGGGCAATTGATGCGACTATTTTGGAGAAGCCCAAGAGCAGGAGGCCCAAGCCCAAGCCAAGGGCGGGAAGCCCACGAATGAGATTTTTCCCGTCCGATGAGGCCCACGAAAGGACTCGGAGTGGGACTAGCCACAACCCGGAATATGCACGATTAGCTCCCGCTCGTAGGAGATAACCGTTCCACTCAAAGCACAGCACCTTAATGACCATCAAAGAGCCGATTAATCGATCCCCCCAACGAACGCATGCAGGCGCCTCTATGGAGGCGGATCACTGGGCGTGAGTGGGGAGCAGTCAGGGGACGTGGATTGGGGGCAATCGTGGACCAAACCTTATAAAGGGACTACAGAGGCAATCGGAAAGAGGATCGAATCCCAATATCAACAACAGAGGTATTCCATTAACTGACCTTGATTTCTCATTATCTCCCCTCGCATAGCTCGGTCTGAGGATACGTGTGCTGGCCTCTTTTCGAGCTGTATCGATCCCGTCGAGCATTACTCAGATCAGTTCTGACTTTAGCATCAGAGGGGACTTGGCCGGAACCAAGGTCTGGCCCCCCTGAAGAGCTTCTTCGTCTGTCCAGGAAGAAGCTGAACCAAGGCACCGAGGCTACTCCTCAGCGCGGAACGAACCCGCTCGCCACTAGCGAGCGTCGCCATTGATTGAAGATCGAGCGATAATCAGGGCGCCGAGGCTACCCCTGGCACTTGATTACCTGAGGCCGAGCGTTCACTGAGGTGTCGAGGCTACCCCTTAGCCCCATGCTGACCGAGGCCCTCGTCTCTTCAATCGACCCGCTTCCCAAGCCAAAGAGGGGACGTGCACGTTCGGAAGAACCAAGGGATCCCTACCGACCCCTTGACCACGTTGACCATCCTGTCGGCAGTCAACGATTCTGTGGTGAGAAAACAACCGTAAACAGAGCCCATTAATCGACTCCCCCATGACGCATGCAGGCGCCTCTATGGAGGCGGATCGCGGGGGCGTAAGTGGGGAGCAGTAAGGGGACGTGGATTGGGGGAATCGTGGGACAAACCCTATAAAGGGACTACAGAGGCAACCGGGAAGAGGATCGGATCCCTGATATCCACAACGGAGGTATTCCATTAACTGACCTTGATTTTTGCCATTAAATTCCCTCCCATAGCTCGGTCCAAGGATACACGTGACGGCCTCCTTTCAAGCCGTACCGGTCCCACGGAGCATTATTCAGATCTGTTCTGACTTATGCATCGAATGGGACTTGTCCGAAACCAAGGTCCGGCCCCCCTGACGAGTTTCTTCGTCTGTCCAGGAAGAAGCTGAACCGAGGCGCCAAGGCTACTCCTCAGTGCGGAATGAACCCGCTCGCCTCTAGTGAGCGCCTCCATCAATAGAAGACCGAGCGACACTCAGGGCACCGAGGCTTTCCGTCGGCACTTGATTAACCGAGCCCGAGCGTTCACCTAGGTGCCGAGGTACTCCTCCGCACCCTGTTGACCGAGGCCCTCGTTCACCTGAGCCGAAGATTGAAGCTGCCAGACTAGGGAGCCAGCCAGTCGATCGGAGAGAACCCTCTCCAGGAGAGAGTGGTCCCTCGGAAGGACGGTGCTCCGCGCCAGCTGGGTGGCCACGGCTCGATCGACGAACACCGAGTCACCAGGCATGACCTCAGGTCCTGCCTGGAAAGTCAAAAGGGCGTCCCCGATGCCAGCCAGAGATGGCTCGGCTGATTCGAAAGGGGCGGCCACCAACGCTAGCGGGAGGGTCTCTCCCGAGGCAACCGGCACCCCGGGGGCAGCGGAGGGTTGGACCTCCCCGGTCTTCATATTCTTCTTCCTCTCGCTGGGCCCCACGGCCACCGGAGGGGAATGCTTCTGCCCCACACCGCGATCATCCGAAGGCACATGAGTCCCCGAGCCGGGCCCCCCGTTGCCTCCTTCGGTACGAAGGAAGCAGGGAGGTTCGGCAGCCGTGGTCACTGCCGCAGAGGGATCCACCACGACAGGGGCAAGTGGAGTAGCCGCGACCACTGGCTCTAGCCTGCCCACTACCGGGTCTGCCTGGTGCACCTCCTCCTCCACTGTCCGGCGAAGTGCCTGGCCCGAGGGATTCCCTCGGCTCCGGCTCGACCCCCGACGGATGAGCTCATCGACATTTCGGGTGAATTCACGGCCCGCCATCTCTGTAGAAGGAAGGAAGATCAGGGTAAGCATGAGGGAAAGCAGAAAGAAAAAGGAGCGCCTACCGGGGGACCACAGGATGGTCTTAAGAAGCAGGTCATCCAGCAGAGACCAGACCGACCTCTCCTCTAGGGGCAGAGATGACAGAAGTTGGATAGCAGCCTGGTCGGCCTCAGAGAGGTTCAATGTCAAGTCATATTAACATAGCCCTTCCCAACCTATCAGGATGTCGGCGTCCCTAGGAAAAACAACGAAAACAAAGCTCGAGCTCTAGTCCCCCACCCAGCGGGGCAGACCGAGCAAACACTCCCTCCCCGCGCAGGCCCGGAGGTGCTTCCACGACCCTTGGCCGATCGTCTGGACCCGGAAGTAGTGGAAGAGAAGGGAAAGAGATGGATCCAAGCCGTGGACACGACAGATCATGATGAACCCGATCAGAACCACGATGGAATACGGGGTCAACTGGCACAAGACTACCATCAAGAATTCCATTACTTAGATGATGAAAGGATGAAGAGGGAAGCGAAGTCCCAGGCGGAACATCTCGATGTAGACGTCGACCTCCCTGCTCCATGGAAAGCAAATCCGCTCGTCGCTAAAAGGGATTTGAACGTCGTACGGATGGTACAAATACTTCTCCTGGATCTCTGTAACCTTCGTGAAGGGGACCATAGACGGTGACCCAAGGATCATCGGAGGAACATCGAACCTCTCAGCAGCCCGAGACACATCATCGCCGACAGGGTCCACATTTAGCAAACCCCCATATCCTGTACGGGGCGTGTCACCAAGGGGACGCCGGGCCTCAAAGACGGGAGGTTGCCAGACTCGAGCGCCGGAGGGTCCACTGATCCCGGCGCAGATCCACCTATTCTAAGTACAGCCATGGGGCAAATGAAGGAGGAAGAAAGTTACCTGGGAAGGAATCCGAAGAAAGATAAACGAAGGAGGGTTCGAGTGAGCTTGCAAGACCAGAATCAGGAAGAAAGGCACGAAAGAATCAAAACAAGGAAGGCAGACGTCCTTATATTGAGAGCAATCTCAGAATCAAGACCGTCTGAAGAGGAGCACGTGGCAACATCTGGAGACCGATGGCGCTTCGAATCCTACACCGAGAGAAGTTCAAGCGGGCCGCATCATGATGGCCTCTATTTAATGCATTGGCCTCGACTGACGCGCTTGTCAAATTTCTCAAGAGTCACATCGCCTGAACCGAACCGGCGGAATCCGAACGGCTCGGACGAATGGGGCAATTGATACGACCATTTTAGAGAAGCCCAAGAGCGAGAGACCCAAGCCCAAGCCAAGGGCGGGAGGCCCACGAATGAGATCTAGCCCGTCTGACGAGGCCCACGAAAGGACTCGGAGTCGAACCGGCCCCGACCCGAAATACGCACGGTTAGCTCGCACTCGCAGGAGATAACTGTTCCCCTAAAGGCGCGGCATCTTAATGACCATTAAGGATCACATTAATCGACTCCCCCACGATGCACGCATGCGCTTTTATGGAGGCGGATCGCAGGGGCGTAAGTGTGGAGCAGTCAGGAGACGTGGATTGGGGGCAATCGTGGGACAAGCCCTATAAAGGGACTACAGAGGCAACCGGGAAGAGGATCGGATCCCCGATATCAACAACGGAGGTATTCCATTAACTAACCTTGCTTTCCGCCATTAAATTCCCTCCCATAGCTCGGTCCAAGGATGCGCGTGACGGCCTCCTTTCGAGCCGTACCAGTCCCGTCGAGCATTATTCAGATCCGTTTTGACTTAGGCATCGGAGGGGACTTGGCCGGAACCTAGGTCCTCCCCCCTGACGAGTTTCTTCGTCTGTCCAGGAAGAAGCTGAACCATCGGAACGAACCCGATCGCCACTAGCGAGCGCCGCCATCGATTGAAGACCGAGCGACACTCAGGACGCCGAGGCTTCCCCTCGGCACTAGATTAACCGAGACCGAGCGTTCACCTAGGTACCGAGGCTACCCCTCCGCACCCCGCTGACCGAGGCCCTCAGCCCTCTAATCGACCCGCTTCCTAAGCCGAAGAGGGGACGAGCGCATTCGAAAGAACCAAGGGATCCCAACCGACCACTGGACCACGTTGACCATCGAGTCATCGGTCAACGATTCTGTGGTGAGAAAACACCCGTATACAGGTTCAACACTTGAATTATCTTGACATCACCCTATAGATATTAAGAAGCTTGACCATGCCATGTATAAACACGCCATGTTATTTATGAATAACCTGCACACATTAATACATGGAAAATGAGCACTGTCAAATTTAGTTGTCAGTGTGGAATGTGATTTTGCAGCAATAAAACCTTTACTTTTCGTCATCGTCGTTGTTTTATATGTTTTTCTTGTATTAAAATATTTCCTTCTGTCATCATTTTCCTATCATTTTCTCTCATACTGAATCTTTTCTTTGTTTACAGCTATTATATTCTTCAGATCATCCAAGAGGATAAAGGCTCAGACTGTTGTGTGTTTCGTAAGTGGAGACGTGTTGGAAATGATAAAATTGGAGGTAACTAGTTGGAAGAGAAGTCAAAATATGATGCAATTGAAGAATTTAAACGTTTATTTCTTGAGAAGACTGGGAATCTGTGGGAAGCTTGGGAAGACTGGGAATCTGAACAATTATCCTCAGATTGGTATTTTTTTAGTACATAATACTAAGTTGAGGTCTATCTTCTACAATTGTTTATAGAAACAGGAGTAACTTTTGTTATTGTGATAAATATTACTTTGTACATGTTGGGATAAAAATCGGTTCCTTACAGACATAAGCGATGCCACTTTGATTATGTTGAGCGTAATTAAGAATGTATGTGCCCTGGAATTTTTTCCTGGGCTGCTTGACATATGCACTTAACATTGAATGCGCTCGCATTCTGATTTGTTTTTTTGGTTTGATTTCTTTTTATACAGGAAGGACTTGCACCCGTGGATTCAATTTCGATGCAAAATTGTTAGTACCATGTTTACTGCTCTTTTTGAATGAGTACTAATATCTAAAATTCCTATGGTGAATAACATTTAATAGTGTGAAGTGATAATGTTTTCCTTAAGGATTACTTTTCTATGTGATGCGTATTGAAGAGCTGATCATTGCCTTTTTTCTGATTTTTTTGTGGCGGAACCGGAGGAGAGAGAGCACTGATGTTGAAGATCTGTTCCTTGCTTACATCACTAGAATGGACACATTGGCTCGTGGGCTCCGGAATGCTACGAAGCTTACATCACTGGAATGGACACATTGGCTCACTGAGATGATTTCCAGTCTGCCTTGTAGAGGTTGAAGTGAACCGGTGGTTGTAGTCGATTAGATTAGTTTGCGTGGCTAATCGATATTCTGTATATGGGATGGTAGTTGATACGACCATTTTTGAGAAGCCCAAGAACAAGGGGTCTAAGCTCAAGCCAAGAGCGGGAAGCCCACGAATGGGATCTTGCCCGTCCGACGAGGCCCGCAGAAGGACTCAGGGTCGGACCGGCCCTCACCCGGAAGACGCACGATTAGCTCGCGCTCTTAGGAGATAACCGTTCCCCTCAAAGCAGGGCACCTCAATGACCATTAAGGGTCCCATTAATCGACTCCCCCACGACGCACGTAGGCACCTCTATGGAGGCAGATCGCGGGGACGTGAGTGGGGAGCAGTCAGGGGACGTGGATTGGGGGCGATCATGTGGCAAACCCTATAAAGGGACTACAGGGGCAACCAGGACGAGGATCGAATCCTCGACATCGACAACAGAGGTATTTCTTTAAACCGACCTTGCTTTCCCGTTATCTCCCCTCCCATAGCTCGGTCCGAGGATACGTGTGATGGCCTCCTTTCGAGCCGTACCGGTCACACCGAGTACTACTTAGATCCGTTCTGACTTTAGCATCGGAGGGGACTTGACCGGAACCAAAGTCCAGCCCCCTGATGAGCTTCTTCGTCCGTTCAGGAAGAAGCTGAACCAAGGTGCCGAGGCTTCTCCTCAGTGTGGAACAAGCCCGCTCGCCACTAGCGAGCGCCGCCATTGATTGAAGACCGAGCGATAATCAAGGGGCCGAGGCTACCCCTCGACACGTGATCGACCGAGGCCAAGCGCACACCGAGGTGCCGAGGCTACCCCTTCGCACCACGCTGACCGAGGCCCTCGTCCCACCAATTGACGTTTGGAAGAACCAAGGGATCCCTATCGACCTCTTGACACGTTGATCGTCAAGTCGTCGGTCAACGATTCTGTGGTGAGAAAATACCCGTAAACATCTGGCGCCGTCTGTGGGAACTGAACACAAACCCACATTAAAACCACCTAGATGGAACCAACCTGCAACGGCATGAGGCGGATGCCCCCCATCCACGAGGAGGGTGATTACGTTCTACCCGAGAACCAGCACAGCCACACTACCGAAGGGACGGGCGACTCCCGCTCGGTAACCCAGGAGCAGCTCTGTCTCTTCGCCCAAGAAACCAAGCTAACCTCCAGACGTTGGTCGCCACAATTCAACAGCTCGTCGGCAATCCGTCCGTCCAGGAAGATGGGACGGAAGGGGCCAACCGGCAGGGAGGGGATCACCAACCTATACGGTCCGATGTGGTCACCGACCACAGGGACGTAGAAACCAACCTGGAACGGTGATTTACCATACCTGGCTTCATCCTAGTGTGATCCCCCACCACCACCTCGCTTCGCGAGGGAGACGGGAAGCGCCCCGAGCAAACTGGGGGCGAATTGATTACTGCCTCGTCTCGGCAACCAGGACCGACAAAGCAGCGACCAGACGATCGCCGAGCTTCGGAGGACCAATCCCGTCGGAGAGAAAGTGCTAGTCGATTAAGGCTGGATAAGCGAGAATATCGGAGGGAGAAGAGGAACGCCCTCCGATCAACTCCCGCCCCCAGCTTGACAGCGATTCGAGTGAGCCCCCGACGTGATCCTGCTTGCTCATCACGACCGGACAGTCACGGTGTGAGCGGTCCCTCGGAGGGGGGCCCTCTCCAGGAGAGAGCGATCCCTCAGGAGGACGGAGCTCTGCGCCAACTGGGTGGCCACGGCTCGGTCGACAAATACCGAGTCCCCGAGTGTAACCTCGGGGCCCGTCGGGAGGTTCACCAATGTGTCCCCGCCAGGGACGGCTCGACCAAGTCAGCAGGGGTGGCCATCAGGGCCAGCGTAAGGGTTTCACCCGAGGCTACTGACGCCCCGGGGGCCACAGAAGGGTGGACTTCCCTGGTCTCCTTCCTCCTCTTCTTCTCGCTGGGCCCTGCGGACTTCGGAGGGGAACGCTTCCACCCCGAAATGCGACCACCGGTGGGCGTACGAGGCACCGCGACTGCGCCCCCGTTGCCCCCCTCAGCACAGATGGAGCGGGGGGTTCGGTGGCCGTGACCTCCACTATATGGAGAACCGTCGTGTCCGGGACAAGCGGCGTGGCTACGACTGCAGGCTCCAGCCTACCCATCGCTGGTTCGGCCTTACACACCTCCACTTCCATCGTGCGATGGGGCGCCTGTCCCGAAGGGTTCCATCGGCTTCCACTCGATCCCCGACGGATGAGCTCATTGACATTTCGGGTGAATTCACGGCCCGCCATCTCTGCAGAAGGAAGGAAGATCAGGCTAAGCAAGAGGGAAAGCAGAAAGAAAAGGGAGCACCTACCGGGGGACCACATGACGGTCTTAAGGAGCAGGTCGTCTAGCATAGGCCAGACCGATTTCTCCTCTAGGGGCAGAGACGACAGAAGCTGGACAGCGGCCTGGTCGGCCTCGAAGAGGGTTAACGTCATGTCATATTAACATAGCCCTTCCCAACCTGTCAGGATCTCGGCGTCCCCAGGGAAAGCAACGAAAAAATAGCTCGAGCTCTAGTCCCCCACCCAGTGGGGCAGACCGATCAAACAATCCCTCCTCGCACAGGCCCGGAGATGCTGCCACGCCCCATGGCCGACCGTCTGGACCCGGAAGTACTGGAAGAGAAGGGAAAGAGACTGCTCCAAGTCGTGGATACGGAAAATCATGATGAACCTGGTCAGCACCGCGATGAAGTACGTGGTCAACTGGTACAATGCCACCATCAAGAATTCCATAACTTGGATGATGAAAGAATGAAGAGGGAAGAAAAGTCCCAGGTGGAACATCTCGATGTAGACGCCGACCTCCCTGCTCCGCAGAAAGCAAACCCGCTTGTCGCTAAAAGGGATTTGGACGTCGTACGGATGGTACAAATACTTCTCCCGGATCTCCGTAACCTTCGAGAAAGGGACCATAGATGGCAACCCAAAGACCGTCGGGGGAACGTCGAACCTCTCAGCAGCCCGAGCCACACCATCGTCGACCGGGTCTACAAAAAGCAAACCCTTCCCCTTGTCATGTACGGGATGTGTCACCAAGGGGACACCGGGCCTCGAAGGTAGGAGGTCGCCAGACTCGAGCGCCAGAGGGTCCCCTGACCCCGGTGTGGAATCACCTATTCTAAGTGTAGCCATGGGACAAATGAAGGAGGAAGAAAGTTACCTTGAAAAGAATCTGAAGGAAGACAAACGAAGGAGGGAAGGAGCTTGCAATACCAGTATCAGGGAGAAAGGCGCGAAAGAATTGAAACTTGGAAGGCCAATGCCCTTATATGGAAGGCAATCACAGAATCAAGACCGTCCAAAGAGGAGCACGTGTCAGCATCTAGAGACCGACGACACTCCCGCACTGAGAGAAGTTCAAACGGGCCGCATCATGAAGGCCTCCATTTAATGGATTGGCCTCGACTGACGCGCCTGTTAAAATCCTCAAGAGTCACATCGCCCGAACCGAACCGGCAGAATCCGAACGGCTCGGACGA
>JAULAV010005506.1:0-13001 GCA_030789695.1 Scilla litardierei
GGGATTAGGAATCTAACGGTTACGCGAGGTGTTTTATTGTCATCGGTGGGAAAAAGACCGCCTTTGATCGTTGGGCCAAGGGGGAATAAACTTGGCGGTTGACTCCCTAGCCATAGCTCACGCCTTTTAGCGTAGACGCCGAATCCTAGCGCGCGGGAGCTGCAGGATGAGACGTCGGGAGTTATCGTTGCGAGCTTAGTGCTCCCGGAGTCGATCAGTGTTAATGGACACGGGAGTACCCACTGATCGAACCCGGGAAGTCCGGCGTATCATCCTGGGCACCGACCGGAATATCGGGCCCATGGGATGCCGGTACCACTTTCAGAGGCAACGTCTCACCATTAGACCCTAATTCCGATCGCCATCCTACCCGTAGGCCGTATCGGCGAGAGTCGCTCGTCGGGGTCGAAACCAGAGTCCCGGGTTTTTCTCTTTCATATTGTCTATATCTTGCATTCTTTTACCGTGACAAACCCCTTAAGTGATCCATGCTAGCTCGCCCATGGGGTGATTTTGACCCTCTTTGACACAAGCACATCCTCGCCTCCCTGTGTTCGACCCCCAAGCCACACTACAACACCGTGCGCTTGCGGTTACAAATATCTAAACCTCCACCGGGTCCCCGGCCATTTGCGGCGCGCAAACCGGGGGCACGTCACATCTTGATCTTCCAACTTGGGTATTGGTTCCGTTGAAGAGCGTGGGTCGAACCGTTGATAGACCTTCTTCATGAGACACAGATGTACCGTTGAATGCCGTTGTTGTAGTATGCTATAATATCGCTTTGATACCAATTGTAAGGACTGTCTATACCTTGCAATACTAACAATAAACACTTTAGAGGGGGTGAATAGTGTAATGCCAATAAATTGTGTAATTAAAAGTTAAACTTGCAAATGCAGAATTATAAATGCAAGAGGAGAATAATACACACAGTCAAAGAAAACTCACATACAAGATTTTTTCCCTGGTTCCCCAAACTTGGGTACGTCCAGCCACACCAAATATTCACTATGATTCTCACAAAGAGAGTGAATACAATTTCACACAGAGATACCTCACACAGAGGATTTGGATTCTCACACAGAGAAATCATTACTCTCTCACAGAGAGACTTTAACTCTCACAAAGAGAGTACACAACCAACCATACACAAAGATTCAACTCTCACAAAGAGAGTAACTAGCTCTAACGTAGAAAGCTAGGGTTTCAACTTACACAAAGATGAAATAAATACTCTTACATATCTTGAGATGAGCTTACTCAATATGAAGATGAAGGCATGGAAGAGGATCTCCAAGTGATGAGATTTGCTTGAATGCACTTGGATGATTTCCCTTGAGCTTGACTTCAATGCATGAAGAGGAATGTGAGCTCTAAGAGGAAAATGAGAGAGTTTGAGAGATGCTTAATGATTCTCAAAGATATGCAATATCAACCAAGATTTCTAATAGAACTAAGCCCTCTCCTATATATAAGAAGCCTAAAGAAACCCATAAAACCCAAGGAAAAAAGCCAAGAGAGAGAAGCTGCAACGGCTATAATCTGGAATTGTACGACAACGACAGGCGACTGTATAAGGATCGATAGTCGAATGATCAACGACTATATTATTCCCAACAGCTATAACCTGAGGTAGGATAGGTGACTGTAGAAAACTACACAGGTGCATGTACAATGTGCAGGTCCCTGTAAAGACTTCGTCAGGCGACTGTCACATGAGATGGACTGGAGCTGAGAAAATGCAACTTACGCACTTGTGCATTGAGATGACTGACGAGCAAAGTCTAAGTGCCTACAAAATGACATGCGTCTGAAGACTCTACATCAGTCGACTGCCACACAAGCTGGAGAGATGCCGAGAAAAGTCAAGTTACGCACTTGGGTACACAGACGACTGAAGTGTTATTTAAGCGACTGAATAAAGACAGGCACCTGTCAAATGAACTTCAGTCACATGCTCCAAAAGCTTTAGAAAGAGTTAAGAATTATTTGACTTGAGCTGTGCACAACAATCGGTCCAGGTGCCTGGAATCATCCAGTCACATGTGCTTGCTTCAGCAGTCGCTTGTTAGAGAGCCAGAGACTCCAATTGAGTCATTTGGCATGATGAACCTATAGGGTTAGATTCTATGATAATACTAAGGCTCATTAAGATGGTTATATGCATATGCATGTATGAGTAGACCATCTATCAAGGCATTACAATAATCCTTGACTCAAAAAAGAGCAACGCAAGTAAATGAAATTACATGGATTACATTTGCTTCTTTTAGAGTCTAATCTTCAACCTTGATGCTCCCCATCTTCTTCCAAGCTTTGGAATCATCAAGGTCCAAGCTTTGGCTATGCTCCTCTTGATGTCTTTGCACCAAGCTATTAGTCTCCAAATCATGCCATTCTTCATTTGATAAATATGAGACAAAAACATGAGAGTCATTAGCAACAACGTAATGTTGCATTCATCATCAAAATAATATTGGTCTAAAACACCAATACCTAACAAATCCATATCGATGCGGTCGTTTGGCGAACGATGCGACCACGTTGATCTGAGCTGCTGCTGAAGCCAAACGGTCATCCAAATGAATATTTTGATACGGATAACGAAGATCTGAACATGAAACGATGTGTTCACATGGCCAATCCACGTGGTTGCATCGATTGAGAACCCGATTCCCCAAGTTACGCACTTAAGCAAAACAACTGAGTCATTTACGATGCGGTCACATCTAATTGGGTCCCTTAGGTTTTTTGGGCACAGTCACGGGCAGTTTTGGTTATTTTTTGGTATTTTTCTTGGGTATAAAAGCCTTTCTTCTTCTGCTGATCCAGAGGATGCCTTATACAGTATTTTCAGACCTTTTTAGATTCAATCAGGTGTACTCTTTCTTTTAATTCTCTGCAACTTGATTGTTCCTTTTTTAATTAGATTTTGACTTTAGATATTGAAATAGAAATAGTTTTTGTCCATATCCTTTATTGTGGATTATGTTTGTTACGGGGTGGAACTCACGTACAATGAATTTGTATTAGTGGGAACCAAGGGCACGATGGTTATATAGATAAGAGCATTTAGTTAGGCCTTTTGACAAGTGATTAGTGGGGTGATGAGGTTAAACTTACCGCTGGAGCAGACCACGGAGTCGAATCCCGCCGGATGCGATGGAGGAAGATCGGATGGCGGGAGCCGAAGGCTAATCTCGGCCTAGGGGCGAACTACCCTGCACAACGAGCAACTCGTCAGAAAGGCCAGGTTGGGGTCCAACCCTTAGCCTCTCCGATGCCTAAGTCAGTAACTGGACTTAAAGCGGAGGCTAGGCATGCAGGTCGGGACTGTGGATGAGCCGACCGTACGTGACGAGCTATGTGTGGGAGAACAAAGATATGGATGACCTTTGTTCTCGTGTGTGGATAATGGGATTGAGAGTGAATTTGCCAACCCCCTCACCGTAAGAAGTGATGGGGTATTTATACCTGGTGGGAGACGACCTGGCACGTTGACTCGACGTGCTGAGCTGGTCCGGCTGTCAGCGGAAGCTTCGGACGAGGATGTCAGGAACAGGAGTGTCAGCCTCGCTTTTGTCAGATGGCGCAACGGCCAAGGGCGCTTTTGATAGGGTGTCAGGGCCGAAAGCATTAAGTGTCAGGGGACGCAGCGGCCAGGGGGTGCTTTGTCAGATGGTCGGGCGGCGTTAGTGTCAGTCATGTCCTTATACTAGGTTGTTTATCGTGAGTGATGAATCAAGGGTCCGGTGGTGCTATTTCCCACAGCTGGGTTCGCATGGGGTCGCCGGGTCGACCTGTTCGTGGGTTGTTCGGCCTAGCCCCGCACGTTTTTGGGTGCGGATCTCGGACCGCCGGCAGGGAGGGGTACGGATGTGCCTCTGTCAGCATCCAAGGCTGCGCTGTCTGGGTATATCCCTGGCGCACTGCCCCTGGCGGGCCGAGCGAGAGCGGTTATGCGCCTCTGCCAGGAAAGGGGCACTGTGAGGTGCGCCCATTCCCATGTAGCCTCGGACCTCTGGGCCGGCAGTCTATTCATAAAGGGGCGAGTCAGTGAGGTATATTATTGGCTCCGGGCGGAAGCCGGACTCCCACGATCTTTAGGTTGTAACAATGTTGATTGTGAATTTCTATCTAATTGCATTACCATGGCCATTCCATCAATGATTTTGATTGTGTTCATCTCCATGGATCATGAGTAGTCGCTCATCTAGGGCCATGGGTTGAACCGCATTAGGTTTGGCCATGGATTGAAGAGATATTGGTTAATTATTAAATTATTGGTGATTGGGGGTAGGCTAGGATGTTAATTATTAATGCAAATTGATATCCATCCCCCCTTGTGAATAAATATATTAGTCAATGGATGGAGTCTGGGCTAATTTAGGGGTTTAATCCATATATTGATCCATACTATCCAATCGGCTGACGAGAGTCGGGCATGGATCGATCCCTCCTAGCATAGATCCAAATCCTAATCCACAAAAGTGGCATGGAGGAAGATTGAGGACCTTCATCGGATGTAATACATCTAATGCATATGATGCACCAACGAAAGTTGGCTTTGATATGGGTTAGGTAGTCCTATCATGGCATCATGAGAGTGGGGGTAGGGATAACATAAGGGAATATGCTATCATTGCATCACGGAAGTGGGGGTAGGAGAATGCCCTTAGGTTAGACGACCTCTCCCGAGTCCCATGAATTCAACAATCTATCAATCCAACTTAATCCTAACCTTAATCCAATGGTTGGAATACCTAGGTCCTAAAGCTTTTCCCATATTGATATTTTCCTTATTATTCACCCATTCTAACCACATATCGATCGTGTAGCTAACGAACTTAGAAATAAGACGGTACTCAACAATTGCTTCCCAGTGGATGGCTCGTATATTGCTACAACTACACCGTGTGCTTGCAGGATAAATTTGAGAGCTTTATTTCCACACTGCAATAATTCACACAAATCAAATTTTTGTTAGAAAGACAACCCCATCAACATCTAACCCTAATAAGGAAAACCGATTAAAATATGGCTTCCTAAAATGCTAAATCAAAAGGAACTTAATGATTACGTAATTAAATTTATGAAAGATGCTCTTAGTTCACATAATTATAAATATGTAAAAGATGGATAATCCAAACCCAAGTAGATTTGGTTTCCAAGCAAAATAGAATAGGTTCAAAACCTAAGTGAGATACCCCCAATAAAACCCTTAGTGTCTCACTTAATTAGGGATCAGTAATTGCATTCATATGATTGTTTTGACTGTGTGCATATAGGTTTAGAATCCCTTAGAAATTAGTTGAGAGATGAGAATTGTGCTTGAGCTCGCAGAATAAATTCTTTAGGTGATAGCCGACTATTGTTAGTATTGTAGCTGAATATTCTTAATACAGTAGCCAACTTCAATTTTGATTAGCTCTCTGTTCAAAAAGTAGCCGACTACAGCATTAGAAATAGTCGACTACAGTATTGAAAATAGCCGACTATTCTGCTGTATTGAACTCGATTCATTTTGATTTTTTCTACTGGTTTTCGGGTTTCGTTTGAGTCTAATGGACTTGGATCTGACTCTTACTGATTCTAATGACTCAAACACATTTGATTGAAGAGATCTTAGCCCTCCATTTGATATCTTATGGCTTGGATCATCTTCCATTCATTAAAACCATAAATCTTTCCCCAAAACACACTTCTTTCATTTTCAAAACCCTAAGCTAGCGATTTCCTCAAAATTTTCAGATTTCCTCAATTGAATCTCAAAACTCTGAAAGATTAAATAATGATCTTGGTGTTGATTTCAGTCCTTACTAGGTATTGCACTTATCCCATACATTCTTACATTTCATTTGCATTATCTAGCTGCATTTACACTTACCCTTGCATCATGAGTAAAAGACACATTCCTAAAAAGAAGAGAACTGGAGCCTCATCTTCACAACCCGCACAACCCACTTCTTTACAACCTATTTTAGGTAAGGATCTTATCTATCCTTATTTGAATAATGATAATTTGCTCCCTCACTACCTATACATTGCTAGGAAGGGTATACTCATGGAGAGATTCATCAAGTTTGATGATCTCAAAGGATATGGGATTAGGGACATTCTAGCTTTTCAAGGGCTTGAGGAATTAATTTCCACTAAAAGTTCTTGCAAATGCTACACACGACTTGTAATTTTTTTTTACACAAATATAGAAGTCAATCCACTGCACCTAAGCTCACCTCAAATGTTTTGCATAAACACTTTAGACTAGATGTACCCAATGTAGGTAAGATTTTAGGCATTCCTAGCGAGGGAACAATGCTTAAAGAGATTTTCATGACCAATCCAAAAGCCATGGAAAACATATTCTCTAATGGGAAAAGATTTACTCCTCGCACAGCAACAAGTGCATTAATACCAATGGCAATGATTCTTGCATTAATCATATCCTACAATATCTTCCATAGAGCTGGAAGCTATTCTGTACTATCTGACGGCCAGGCTAAATGTGTCTATTCTCTTATAGCTGGCATCTGGGTCGATTTGATTTATGAAAATCTAACACGCAGCATAGCACAATCACTTCATCATGGCCACTACCTCACTATGATCTTTAAGCATTTTGACATCAACTATTCTAGTGAGACCCATTCCATTCGTCATGTCTCTCCTTTTAATAAAAGTGTATTAAAGAGGATGAAATTATAATAAGATCTAACTTTGAATCCCGATGAGGAGGAAGAGGAAGAGAAGAGGAAGATAATGAAGCAACCCCCCTCCACTCAACCCACTCAATAAACTCAATCTCCTTTTGATCAATCCACCTTGCTTGCCAAGCTTAAAAAGTTGAAGCAAGAGATGAACCAAGCCTTTTCTAGATTTGATAAGAAGTTAGATGGATTTTATGAGAGGATGGATGTCTCAGATTATAGGATTGATGAGCTCTTAGTGGTGATTACCGAATTGAAGGACATGATTAGAGGAGGAGGTCCACCAAGTTTGATTTCATTTCTTTTTGGTGAGAATGAGTGAGGATGCTTGGATGTTTGATGTTTGTTTTAATGTTTTCTCATGTATGTTTCATTATGCTTTCTTATGTTCAAACAATGTTGCTTGTAATATTATGTTGCAACTAATATGTTCCTTGATACACAATTTTGGATATGTAATATTTGGTGTATCCAAATGTTTTGAACATGATGGTTTATAGTATGACATTTCTCTTTTGGCATATATGTTGAAAAATTTCATTACTCAATATCGATTACAATATTTATCTATTGAACATTGCTTTGATATTGAGTATGAAATTTTGATTACATTGGATTATATTGGATTAATGGAATTATGTCATGATGAACATTGAATTAATATTGGATTTATGTCACATTTTGGACTTATATGCATATGTTTGGATAAATAATTCATTTGTGACATTAAATTGCTTATGGACTTGTGTCATATGTTGAAATATGGTGTTTTAATGTGTTTGATCTTATTTCTCATTTAATGGATATCTCATGCATAATATCTTTTATCTTATTGATATCTTTTTATGCTCACAACTCACGCCGATTATATTAATTATCCTATCGATATTCAAACCGAAAAAATAGAATTAATTTATTTTATAATTTTATAAATAAATAGATTTAATGATATACTGATAATAGCCGACTACTATAGCCATGATAGTAGACTAGTACTTGGTATTTCTCAGAATGTTTTTTTCATTGAGAATTTTTTTTCACATTGATTGTTTGATATTGAATCATATTATGTTTTAATTCTCTACTCTCTTTTTGTTGAGACAAAGGGGGATAAATAATTGGTAATGCATATAAAATACCCATGTCGTCACATGTCATATATCTCATCTTTCATATATCTTATACGTAATGCCCTAATGAGACAAAGGAAATTTTATTGAACCTCATAGACTTCATGTTTCATGTTGAACTTTATTTTGATATTGTTGAATTATGTTTGATCTTTATATGACTTTGAGCTTTATATATCACAGTTCGGTATATAATATGAATTTGTGCTTTAAATACTTACCCTAACATGCAAGGATGCATAGAGAGTTCACAAAATATAGTAAAACACCATGCATCATTGTAGGGGAGTAAGTAATTTCTTTTGAATTTCATATTATAAATTTTTTATATCATTTGTTGTCATCATCAAAAAGAAAGAGAATGTTAGATATTGAGTAACCCTAATTATGTTTTGATAATGATTAACAAATGATTGTTACAAATCTCATTTATCAAGTGTGCAGGATTCATAAAGCCTAGCACATAAGCCACAAAGTCAAGAAGTCAACAAAAGTCAACATGTCTCAAATTGAACACTCAAAAGGTTGCCTAAAGGATAATCAAAGTCAATGCAAGTCAAGGATACTCAAGAGATGTGTGGAAGCTCAAAACAGGGCCAAAGGATCAAAAAGAAGATAAGGCATGAAGATAGAGTTATGGAATGCATCAAATAAGCCAAGATAGGGTATTTTGATGTAATTTATATTTATACTCTTAGATTATTTATAGGCCTTAGGATTGGAGCTACACACACTCACAAAAGTTTTAAATCATTTAGAAAAGTTTTTAAATAATTTTGAAATAATTTCATGTGCAATTTTGAGCAAAATCCCACGTACAAGATTTATAACCGACTACTTTGAATGGGAAGAAGAGGCATTCCCTCTGTTGCTCAAAATAGTCGACAACACTAATGTTGATAATCGACTACAATATTAAGAGTAGCCGACTATCACGAATATTGTAGTCGACTACTTTGGGTTAAAGACAAAATTAAACACATTTCCAGATTTTTACGGGATTTTGTTTATTCAACTATTTACGGCTGTTTTCTCACCACAAGTTCGTTGACCGAAGACTTGACGGTCAACATGGTCAAAGGGTCGGTTGGGATCCCTTGGTTCTTCCGAGCATGCATGTCCTTGATGTTGGGCACGCGGTTCCCCTCCTCGGCTCGTGAAAACAGGTTGCTTGGAGGGTTGAGGGCCTCGATCAGCGAGGTGCAGAGGGGTAGCCTCGGCACCCGGGTGAACGTTTGGCCTCGGTTGATCAAGTGCCAAGAGGTAGCCTCGGCGCCTTGATGATTCCTCGGTCTTCGGTCGATGGCGGTGCTCGCTAATGGCAGGCAGGCTCATTCTGTGCTGATGACTAGCCAAGGTGCCTCGGTCCGCTCCTTCCTAGACAGACGAAGAAACTCGTCAATGGGCCGGACCTTGGTTCCGGCCAAGTCCCCTCCGATGCTTAAATCAGAATAGATCTGAGCAATGCTCGACGGGATCAGTACGGCTCGTAAGGAGGGCAGCATACATATCCTTGATCCGAGCTATGGGAGAGGGAAAATGGGAAAGCAAGGTCGGTTAATGGAATACCTCCGTTGTGGGTGTATAGGATTCGATCCCCTTCCTGGTTGCCTCTGTAACCCCTTTATAGGGTTTAGCCCACGACTGCCCCCAATCCACGTCCACTGACCACTCCCCCACTCACGTCCCCGCGATCTTCCTCCCTCCAAGCGCATGCGTGCGTCGTGGGAGAGTCGATTAATGGGCTCCTTAATGATCATTAAGGTGCTGCGCTTTCAGGGGGACGGTTATCTCCAGAGAGCGCGAGCCAATCGTGCGTCTTCCGGGGTGGGGCCGGTCTGACTTTGAGTCCTTTCACGGGCCTCGTCGGACGGGCCTAATCCCATTCGTGGGCTTCCCGTTTCAGGCTTGGGCTTGGGCCTCTTGTTCTTGGGCTTATCCAAAATAGTCGTATCAATTGCCCCATCGTCCGAGCCATTCGGATTCTGTCGGCTCGGTTCAGGTGAAGTGACTCTTGAGGATTTTGACAGGCGTGTCAATCAAGGCCAATCCATTAAATGGAGGCCATCATGACGCGGCCCGTTTGAACTTCTCTCGGTGCGGGATTCGAAGCGCCGTCGATCTTCAGATGCAACCATGTGCTCCTCTTCGGACGGTCTTGATTTTGAGATTGCCTTCCATATAAGGGCGTCGGCCTCCCAAGTTTCGATTCTTTCGCGCCTTTCTTCCTGATTCTGGTCTTGTAAGCTCTTTCTCTCCGTCGTTCATCTTTCTTCGGATTCTTTTCGAGGTAACTTTCTTCCTCCTTCATTTGCCCCATGGCTACACTTAGGATAGGTGATTCTGTGCCGGGGTCAAAGGATCCTCCGATGCTCGAGTCCGGGTCCTCCCAACTTCGGGGCCTGGCCTACCCCTGTTGACACACCCCTTACAGGACAAGGAGAAGGGTTTGCTCTTTGCGAACCCTGTTGGTGACGATGTGGCACAAGCTGCTGAGAGGTTCGATGTTCCCCCGGTGATCCTCAGGTCACCGTCCCTGGTCCCCTTCTCGAAGGTTACAAAGATCCGGGAAAAGTATTTGTGCCATCCATACGATGTCTGGTTCCCTTTTAGCGATGAGTGGATTTGCTTTTCGCGGAGCAGGGAGGTCGGCGTCTATGTCGAAATGTTCCGCCTGGGACTCCGCTTCCCCCTTCATCCTTTCATCATCCAAGTCATGGAATTCTTAATGGTGGCCTTGTGCCAGTTGACCACGTACTTCATCGCGGTTCTGACCGGGTTCATCATGATCTACCGCGTCCACGGCTTGGAGCTGTCTCTTCCCCTTCTCTTTCACTACTTTCAGGTCCAAACGGTCAGCCAAGGGTCGTGGCAGCACATCCGGGCCCGCGCGGGGAGGGAGTGTTTGCTCGGTCTGCCCTGCTGGGTAAGGGACTGGAGCTCGAGCTATGTTTTCATTGTCTTCCCTGGGGATGCCGAGATCTTGACAGATTAGGGAGCGTTATGTCAATATGACTTGACGTTGACCCTCTTCGAGGCTGACCAGGCCGATGTCTAGGTTCTGTCGTCTCTTCCCCTAGAGGAGAGATCGATCTGGCCTCTGCTGGATGACCTGCTCCTTAAGACCGTCCTGTGGTCTCCCGGTAGGCGCTTCCTTTTCTTCCCGCTTTCCCTCTCGCTTACCCTGATCTTCTTTCTTTCTGCAGAGATGGCTGGTAGCGAATTTATCTGCAATCTCAACGAGCTCATCCGACGGGAAGCTGGCAGGAGCCGAGGGAACCCTTCGGGCCAAGCGCCTCGTCGCACGGTTGAGGAGGAGGTGCGTCATGCTGAGCCTGTGGTGGAAAGGCTGGAGCCCACAGTCGCAGTCGCTCCGCTTGCCCCGGCCGCGATGGCTCTCCCTATAGCAGAGGCTATGGGCGCCGAACCTCCCCATTTCGTCCCTACCGAGGGAGGCAACGAGGGCACCAGGTCGACCCCTTGCATGCCCGCGGGAGGTCGCAAAGTGGGGCGTAAGCATTCCCCACCGAAGTGTTGGATCCTGTCAAAACAGCGTTGTTAGGATCGAAATAAAGTAGAGACTTACGTTTGCGTATGCGGCACGGTAGTCTCTAAACTTTGCCCTCGGATTCGCCACAACGATCGATACTTCGTCACGGATGATCGAAGCAGAGTTTCACCGCCTAAATCTCTAACGGTCGATACTTCGTCTCGGATGCCAGGCCGTGGCTATTTTTCGTTATGATTTTTTATTTTTTTTATTAAAAACTAAACATTAGCCACGGCCTGGCCGTGGCTATTGATCATTAGCCACGGCCAGTCCGTGGCTATGGCGCAATAGCTACGGCCTGACCGTGGCTAATGCTCATGAATAGCGCTTTCACAAGCGCCTTAGTAACCCACTTACATAGCGCTTAAAAAGCGCTATCCAAGCTACAATAGCGGTAACTTGGATAGCGCTTTTATAAGCGCTATCTTAGTAAAATACTACGATAGCGCTTAAAAAGCGTTATCCAAGCTACAATAGCGGTAACTTGGATAGCGCTTTTATAAGCGCTATCTTAGTAAAATACTACGATAGCGCTTTTAAAAGCGCTATCCAAGCTACAATAGCGGTAGTTTAGATAGCGCTTAAAAGCGCTATGCAAGTGTAAAAAAAAGCGCTATCTAAGCGTTTTTTTGTAGTAGTGACAGGATTTCTACAATAGCATCCAAGAAAGGAATATTCAAGCTCACTCCTTGCAAATACTCCAGAAATTTGGCGAGCCGTTTCTCAATCTTTGCCTTTGCCAACCGTTGTGGGAAGGCTACCAGTGGCATGTAAGTGTGCTCCACTTGTGGCTTATCAATTTTAGATTTTTTGCCATCTTTTGGCTCTTTTGGACACTCCTCCTCATTGGTCAGCTCCTTGTCATCCAAAATTTCTTCACCCAGTTCCTTGGTTTGAATCATGGCGGGGGTAGTGTCCTTCCCGCCCCTTGTAGCTACCGCCACAACCGCATTGATGTGGCTGGTATTACTCCGTGGGTTTTGTTCCGGCTGAACCGGCAATTGTTGAGTGTTCTTATTGAGCAGTGCTAGTTGCTCCGATAATTGTGCTACGACGGTGTTGAGAGAGTCTTGTTGGGTCGTCAATCTAGCATTTATCTTCTTTTGTTCGGCCATGAATTCTTTGACCCTCGCTTCATGTTTCAACCTCGGCGGTGCTTGCGGTGGATTCGAAGCTCTCCATCCTTGATTGTACCCCGGTGGTCTATATGGTCCCACTTGTTGCCTCGGTGGAAAGTTTTGTTGTTGTGGCCCTCTTGGTTGATATTGCGGTTGTTGTGGAGGTCGGGCTTGTAGTTGTTGCAGTGGTAGATTCAAGGCTCCATCATTATTAGCATATGAAAATCCTGGGTGATTTCTCGTAGCCGGGTTTGCCCAATAACCGGTGCTTCTCACAATATATTGAACTTGCTATATAGCTCCTTCTCCTTGCTCCCCTCCAACAAACATAACATGAGCTTGGTCTTCCCAATCGCTCATGCTTCCTCCCGGTGTAGAAACGATAGGGGCTCCATGCGGATCACTAATCAACTTCTCCAATCTCTCCACGACCTTGTGGAGAGAATCAAACTTCGTAGAGATCTCCGCTACGGTCTTTGCCTCATAAATACTT